>PVIW01002585.1:0-93104 GCA_004026585.1 Noctilio leporinus
ACAAGGTAGGAGGAATCACAATCCCGGACTTCAAACAATACTACAAGGCTACTGTCATCAAAACAGCCTGGTACTGGCATAAGAATAGACATATAGATCAATGGAACAGAATAGAGAGCCCAGAAATTAACCCAGGACTCTATGGTCAACTCATATTTGACAAAGGGGGAAGGAACATCAAATGGAGTAAAAACAGTCTATTCAACAAATGGTGTTGTGAGAACTGGACAGCAACATGCAAAAAGATAAAACTAGACCACCAACTTACACTATACACCAAAATAAACTCAAGATGGATAAAGGATTTAAACATAAACAGTGCCACCATAAAGGTCCTGGAGAAAAATATAGGCAGTAAACTTTTGGATATCCTATGCAGAAATATGTTTACTGATGCTTCACCAAGGGCAAAGGAAATAAAAGAACAAATCAACAAATGGGACTATATCAAATTAAAAAGTTTCTGTTCAGCTCAAGAAAATATCAGCAAAATTCAAAGGGAACCAACTGTACGGGAAAACATAATTGCCAATGATACCTCAAACAAGGGTCTGATCTCCAAAATACATAGAGAACTAATGTGACTCAACACCAGGGAGACAGACAGCCCAATTGAAACATGGGCAAAGGACCTGAACAGATAACTCACTGAGGAAGATATACAAAGGGCCCAGAGGCATAGGAAAGAATGCTCAACATCACTGGTCATCAGAGAGATGCAAATTAAAACCACAATAAGATACCACCTCACACCTGTCAGAATGGCAATCATCAACAAATCAACAAACAACAAGTGTTGGCGAGGATGCAGGGCAAAGGGAACCCTCGTACACTGTTGGTGGGAATGTAGGCTGGTGCAGCCACTGCGGAAAACAGTATGGGGTTTCCTTAAAAAACTAAAAATAGAACTGCCTTTTGATCCAGTCATTCCACTGCTGGGATTATACCCGGAGAACCCTGAAACAGCAATTCAGAAAAACCTATGCATACCTATGTTCATAACAGTGCTGTTTACAATAGCCAAATGCTGGAAACAGCCTAAGTGCTCATCAGTGGATGAATGGATTGAGAAACTTTGGTACAGTTACACAATGGAATACTACACAGCAGAAAGAAAGAAGGAACTCCTACCTTTTGTGACAACATGGATGGAACTGGAGAATATTATGCTATGTGAAATGAGCTAGGCAGTGAAAGACAAATATCATATGATCTCACATAATACAGGAGACCAATGAGCAAACAAACAAACAAGCAAAATAGAACCAGAGGCATGGAAACAAGGAATAGACTTTCAGTGTGCAGAGGGGAGGGGAGAGGGGGAGAAAGAGGCAAAGAAAGGGAACAATTTAGTAAAGGATTTAGTATAAATGACCAATGGACATGGACAACATGTGGGGATTGACTGTGGGAGAGGGGATAGGGAGGCTGAGGCAGGGGAGAACAATGAGGGAAAATAGGATAAATGTAATACAACAACAATAAATTTAAAAAATAAACAACTTTAACAAGTTATGAATTGTGTTGGTCTTATTCTTCATATGTTAGTGTGAATGTCCAAATAAGGAACTTGATTTATAAAATTCTCCCAATTTCATTTTGTTAATGAACTAGAAATTTTTGGAATTTGTGTCTTGGTGTTTTTTCTTTTTCAATCTCAAAAGTAGGCATGTAAGAAATACAACTCCACATTAATGCTTAGCCTCATTTTTCTCTACAAATCTATCTACATCTATCTATCTATCTATTTATCTATCTATATCAAATATATATATATCCCAAAGGAGCTCAGAATTCTAAGGTAAATTTGTGTCCAGGCCCTACTGAACTTTAAAATTCTACTTTTCCAACCAGCAGTTACAAAACAGACAAGGATTACATTGTTAAAGGAAGGAAATATACAGAGAAAAAACAGTTGTAAAGTAGGTCAATATAAGCTGTTCCATAGATATAAGATATTCAGAATAAGCATTATTTTGGGGAAAAAGTTTAAGTCACAAAGGAAAATTAGAGATAATAAATTAGACAGTTTCTTTGCAATGAAAATCTGCATATGAAAAGGGATACTTCCAAGTGGACAAGGATCTTGGGTAGAACAGGCTGGGAACATGACTCAAGATGTGTGATTTTAGGTCCAATCATGGACTTGGAAACCCTATTTTCAGGGAGTAAAAAGGGGATGGATGTAATACAACAACAATAAAATTTAAAAACAAATCAATACCCAAATGTTGGGGGAAATCTTATTTAGTAAATTAATATTTGTGATGTGTTAATTTATAATAAGCATTAAAATATTTAGAAAAAGTTAATTGTTTAAGAATCAGTAAAAAGGGTAACAATGATTAAATTGCTTTGATTGTTCCTCTTGGTGTATAAAAGCAGCCTGGATTTTTATTTTTAATCTGGAACCTATTTAGCATTTTTCACATAACTATTCTCTAGAACAAGTGTTGACAAACTATGGTCCATGGACGAAATATTTAGTCTACTTTGAAGATAAGGACATTTGGGTCAGGGACGTGAAGTAACTTTTCCAAGATAAGTATGCAGCTACTTCAGACAAACTCAATTTGTCTTCAGGCTGTTACCCACCGCACTACACTGCCACTGATCCTTGTGAAAAAGAGGAGGTGACTTGAGTGGTTGGTCCACAGTCACAGTCCATAAGTGATCAATATAGTTTAGAATAAACAAACAAAAAATCTGAGGTATTTTCAGGGGAGAAGGAGCAGGAAGAAATGTGCTTAAAGTGAAGGAAAGTGAAATTCTGTGCTCAGCAAATTAACTTAGTTTTCTTCTGCTTTGACATTTTGCTTAGTGCCAGTCTAGTATTTCCCTGTTTAGCAATAGCTCAAGCTATCAACTGATAAATTAACCTTAGTAGAGGGGAAAACAGTGGACTATATGGCTCCTGACCCAATTGTTCTAAAGATTTGGAGGTTTCTCCATTTTTAAATGTTAGAGGTGTTTCCAGAAATTTTGTGGACAAACATATGGGAAATGAGGCATACCATCTTACTCTCTCTTGCAGATTCCAAATTTTTGTAAGCAAAGTAAATGCTCTTAGAAGACTTTGCAGTATACATAATTGTTTCTTTTTAGCCCAGTGTAAATGACCATAGATTTAAAATTTTAATTATTATTTTTGGCCTGTATAATATCTGTCAACATTATGAGCAATTAGTGTTCTGTGGAATAGAATTTGGCAAACGTTATTTCCCATTTTTACATACACTTCGGCAGGCTCCACAGCCCCAAAGCAGCCTCCAGCGTGGCATACCCACATCTGCCCGTTCCATGCTTTCCAACTTTGCACAGGCACCTCAGCTGTCTGTGCCAGGTGGCCTCCTTGGGATGCCAGGTGTCAACATTGCATACTTGAACACTGGCATTGGAGGACACAAAGCCCCCAGCCTGGCAGACCGACAGCGGGAATACCTTTTAGACATGATCCCTCCCCGGTCTATATCGCAGTCCATCAGTGGACAGAAATAACACCTGTTCCACTTATATTGCACCCCCACCCTTGAATCCTTTACCCCTCTTTTCCCTGTTGGCCCCAACTTCCGTCGCATGCAGTGCCTGTACTGGTGCCTACCATACATGGAAAACAAAACAGAAAAACAGAAGACAAAAAATAGAAATCAACAAGGTTATAAATTGAACTTATACTCTAATGTGAAGAAAAATATAAATTCTTTATTTCACCTATAATGAGCTTCATCTTTTCCTGAGCTTTTATCTATGAAGTAGTAGAAGAGATTGACTGAATGTGTCGTCTGGGTCAATACGATATTAGGAGGTTTTTTTCCCTTGCTTCTTTGAGACAAATATTTATTCAGTTTCTTGGTAGCATTCTCCAGCTCCTGCTTCTTCCCCAAAGGAAGCACCAGGTGTGTTGGAGAAGAGCTTCCCTGGCTCATCCTTGTCCTGGAATGTATGCTTGCAGTTAGTTATCTGCTGGTCTCAGGGGCAATGTCTCTTGGCTTACTGGGTACGCTGGCCCCATTATAGGCAGTCTACAAACAAAGTGATGTCACTTTGTTTTCTTTGCAAAGATCCAGCAGTGCTCCTGGCTGACCTCATCTCACTTTGCTCCTTAAATGACTGCCTTAGCTTTTGTCCAGCCTGCTGCTGCAATCTACTCCCTGAACTCCCCACGCTCTCTGCCCAACAAGCCCCTTGACAGGCCTTTGTTCCTCAGCTGTCCAAATGCAGAAACTGGGAGTTCTGAGAAAGCTCAACCTCTGAACCTTTCTTTTTATGTACACATTGCACAGCCAAGGAGCTATGGCTATGTCCCAAGTTGTTGTATTTGGGGAAAGGGACAGCTCGAAAGGTGCTCTTCCATAAGAAAATGAGTGGGTGGTTAAAAGCCTACATCTTTATTATTGATCTTATCTTCACTTACATAACAAATGTCTTTCTGAATGAAATCTAGGAAGTGGAAATGGAGACACAAGATTGACACCTTCCAAGCTTTCTCTGTTGTCTCCCTTTCATTTCCCCAGCCAGAAACAGCCAGATAGCTCTTTTATTTCTTCTTTATTATATCTTCCCTCTTCTGTCCTGGTTGTTGGTAGGGATATGTGATAGCCCTCCACATTAGTAAACCATATATTCTAACTCCTTCCGCCTATTCTTTCTCAAGATAACAACCTGGTCAGCAAGGTTTATTGTCTTGCTGCATATCCAACTGTATGTAAGGTGTAAATGGATGGTCTCTTTGTCCTTTCTTTACATTTATTAGGTATTAAATTTAATCTTCCATAGGCAGATAAATGCCTCATATGAAATATGGTTTATTCAAGAAGGCAAAAGAACAAAGCATATAATCTGAATCCATTACCTCCATTACCCACAGCATACCAGCTTTTATATGATCCTCTTCTAGTTAGTCAATGGTGTTATTTTTTAAAAAGATTTTATTTATTTATTTTTGGAGACAGGGGAAGGGAGGGAGGAAGAGAGGAAGAGAAACGTCATTTGAGATAGAAACATTGCTCTGTTGCCTCTCATATGCAACCTATTCAGGAACTGGACCAGCAACTGGGGTAAACGCTGTGACAGGGAATTGACCCTGGCGACCTTTCACTTTGCAGGATGACACTCAATCAACTTAGCCACACCAGTCAGGGCAGTAGTCAATGGTTTTCAATGCTTTTTTGACACCGTCATCCTTTGAGTTTTCTCTTCTTGGCTGCTCCCTTGTTCTTTAAGCTCATCACCTTTTGTGCTTCTAAGGAATGCCATTCCTTTTAAAAGTTCTAAGTTCAGGTCACTCTTACACTCTCAGGTGATTTTAAACATACTAATTCTTTTCATTGTTAAACATACACTCATTTCCCATATCTATATTGTAGCCAGAACCTTGTACCTGGTTGCTCTGCAAAAACGTTGTCCCTCAAAGTCTATACACTGAATCCACTCTCCAGCTAGATGGATCTTCTCTTGCATGTGCCATTGCATTTAATGGGAGGATGATTCAGCCAGTCCCTTAAGTCCAGGTTCTCATCATTTCTCCCATGGGCTAGCTAGCCTAATAGCTTTCTAAAGTATCTTTTGCTTCTTTCACAGCAGCCTATTTCCATATTACTCTTAGAGTGCTCCTTTAAAATCTTTTGGGGCCTCCCCCATACCCCATTTTGTCCTGCCTCACATCTAGCTAGATTCTCCATGCACTCATTTTCCTCCAGTCCATCTTCTAGCAGTTCTTGGAATGTTTCCTGTTCTTTCATGCTTTGCTGCTTTTACATAAGTGAGTTCCTCTGGGTCACTTTTCTTTCCCTCATTTAATGAGTTAGTTCCTACTTATGTTATGAATTATTTCCTGCTACCTCCTTCAGAAGCCATTCCTTGATAGCCTGGACTGAATAAGGTGAACTTTTTGGGTGCTGCTTCACACATACCTTTAATTCACATGATTTTGGGAACAACCATACGTATTTTAACTTCTCTCTTTCTTTCTTTCACTTCATTTGGGAGCAGAAACCGTGCCTTGTTGATTTCTTTGTCTTTAGCACCTAGATAGAGTCAGATACCCAGTAAGCCCTTGGTAAATGTTTTTTAAGTGAATAGAGGAGGTCAAGTAGACTCAGGACAGATAAAAGACCATTGGTTTGGTTAGCGACAGGTCTCTGCTGACCTTGGAAAGATGAGGTTCAGTAAATATTTAACTTTCACAGTCTGGGCACTGAGATGCTTGTAGGGGAGTCTGCATGCCTGAACACCAGCATCAGCTCTCTCTGTGATGCTTCATAATGGAAAGGAGAGCTGTTAAGAGTTTCAGAAAGTGAATTGTGAAGCAATTAGAGTGACAGAAAGATATGAGTGATTTGGGTGAGCATGGCTTTTAGCCACAAAAAGAGCAGCTAAATGCATCTGCTTCAGTAAAATTCAGAGCAAAACCTTTGTAATCAGCCTGAAAACACCCAAGGCTTATTTTCCTTTTCTAGGGAAAAGTAAAAAACAATTTAGCAGCTGGATACTTCATCATTTGAACAGTACTTTCATCTTATGAGTTACATTAAAATATGTATTTTAAAACCATAGTCCTTTTCTTCATGACACATCCTGATACTCAGTAGGGTGACAGGTGAAGCCCGAGGCCATGACCCCAACTCTGCCTGGTTACTGTGAAGGCCCCACCTTCTGCTATCAACCGACCTCTAGTGTACCAGCTGCTTGGTGTGGACCCCAAAAGAGGCTGTCAGAAACTAAATAAATAATTTCAGCTGGAATGTGAAGGCCCCAGGAAGGCCATATTGTGGTGATTAGGCGTCAGGAGATAAAAATAAATGACTTTCCAGTTTTAGTCACTCAGGAGGACAGGAGGCTGGCTGGCCAGGAGGCTGCTGGAGATCTTGAGAGTATTTGGGAAGTTTATAGAACAGGTTAAAGATACACTTAATACAGCAAAGGGATGTATCAGAAATTGTGGTCACAACTAGACTTGGAAGCCCCAAGTAGCAGTAACCAAACATGAATTAATATTGGGAGATAACAGGAGTGAGTGAGAGGTCTATGGGATGGGGTTTTCTAGAGGGACACAGCTGAGAGGATACACACACACACACACACACACACACACACACAGAGACAGAGAGAGATTTTAAGGAACTGGCTCACACAATTGTGGGACTGTTAAGGATGAAATTTGAGGTCAGGCTGGCAGTCTGGAGACTCAGGAAAGTGTTGATGTTTCGGTCTTGAACTTAAATTCCACAGGGTAGCAAACTTGAAACTCAAGCAGGTTTTCTATGTTGTAGTCTTGAGGCAGAATTACTTCTTCAAGAAACCCCAATTTTAGTTCTTAAGGTCTTAAGCTATTAGGTGAGGCCCACACATGCAATGGGAGGATAATCTGTTTTAATCAAAGTCTACTGATTGGAAATGTTAATTGCATCTATAATATGCTTACACAGCAATATCTAGACTACTGTTTGACCAAACAAGTTGGCAGTATTGCCTAGCATAAGTGAGACAAAATTAACCATCATAAGGACCAAAAGAGTTACAGTGGGGGCCCAAATCAGGAGCTAGAAATCAGGCAGGGATCCAAGAATAGCCACAGACAAACTCAGTCCATGACTGGAAGTAAACAGGTATGTCCAGTTGGTCAGGACGGAAGAACCATGACATACAGGTTGTACTGATGGTTAGTTTGGCCCTGCTCTGCCTCTTCTGGTTTAGCTTTCTTTGCCCACTGAGAAATGGTGCAGATGATGCAGATCAAAACTCTCAAGCTTTCCCATTGCAGGCCTTGCTCAAGTGGGCAGAGATGAAGATTTTGCTCCCCTTGTTTCTTTAACAAAACTTACCTTTTTGAAAGGTTTCATTTTATTAGGGTGCCTACTTAGTGTCTAATATAGTCATAGTACGCCAATAGCTTAAGACATTAAATTCCAACTTTTTGTTAGTAAAAATAAAAATCAATTATAAGCATCTTTGACTGAAGGCAGATGGGAAAACTCATGCCTGGGTCTAGGTACTTCTGTGGTGGCTCTATCAGCTTTAAGGAAATTAATCTCATTAAAAAATAACAGAGAAATATTGCCTCTTGCATGCCTGCCAGCATGGAAATTTATCCCATTACATATGTTTAGAATGGCCTTTCTTTACAAGGAAGCACTGGTATAAGACATTTTTAGGCAGGTACCTCTGCCTATATTAAGAAGAAGAATACCTTGGGTCTAGGGGAAACCAAAGTGATGTTTTGTTATTTACAATACAAAACAGTAAAAAGGAATTATAAAAAATTTTGAGTTTGTTTCTCAGATAAAAAGAAAAAGAAAAGAAACACCTTAGGCAGCTGATAAAATCTAGGAAACCAAGATTACAAAACCAAAGCTGCTTTTGAGTTGCAGTGAAAAGAAATGTGTTCAAGAATTTTTCCTGTTTAAAAAAATGTTTAATTTTCAGTCTATTTGAGTAACATAAAACATGCTATATTTTCAAGTTCCCATGTCATCTTCTAAGTTAGACAGTATTAAAATAGACTCTGAAGATAAAACATTTGAAAAGAAATCAGTTGCAGTGTTGTGTGATGACAGGATTCTTAGTCAAAAGCAATAGGTTTGGTTCAATTTAACAATGAGATTTTGTTCTGTCAGGGGTTGTGCTGGACATTTTGAGGAGATAGCCCATGTCTTGGAGCTGCCCACAGTTAGACTGATTTTGACTGATTTGAAGTTTTGTCAATATTCATGATTGAAAAAAGACTGAGTGTTCATTTTGAACTAGCTGTGGAAGAAGAAAAAAGGTCTTAACTAAATTGCACTATATGGAACTCCTTCAACAATTTAATTTGAAAGGAGGGCTTCAAGTATCTATGAATAAATATAAGGCTATTTTAAATTGTGATAACCCAAACATTGAGATGGTTTAAGGATCAAGAGGGAATCAGCTATGCTTTAGTATCTAATAAACAATTTAGCTGATTCCTTCTAGCTAACCTTAGTCTCAATGAGTGTATTGTGGGTTTCATGAAAAATAACAAGTTTTAGGCCCTGGCTTGTGGCACAGTGGATAAGATGCCAGCCTGTGAACCCAAAGGTTGCTGGTTTGGTTTCCCAGCCAGGGCACATAACCAGGTTGCAAGCCAGGTCTCCAGCCAGGTCTGTGGCTGGAGGCAGGTGAAAGGCAACCATACATTAATGTCTCTCCCTCTCTGCCTCTCTCTCTTCCCCTCTCTCTCTAAAAATAATAAATAAAATCTTTAAAAAAAACACAAGTTTTAAACATTTCACTTTTGATTGATAAAATAACTGTGCCCAAATACCCATATACAAAAGCTTTGCTACAATACAACTTTATTTAGAAGTTAACTTCTAATAAAAGTAATCAATTCAACTTAACACATTTCTTTGGCATCTACTATGCATACACATGAGGTGCTGAGCAAGATGCTTTGAGGGATGTGATAAATAAAGCATGGCTCTGTTTTCAAAGATGAGGGCGGGTTTTTTCTATTCTTTTAACTGCTCTATTTCCAAAGTTTTAGGAGATAGGATAGTTCTTAATACATAGTTGGCATTTAAATAAAGCTCTGCACAGTATGAGTTATGATGTGAGTCTTTATATGTAAAGAATTTTGAACAGAAAGTGCAATTAAGTTATAGAAGCAAAGCAGTTGTCTTACCTAGGTGCTATTTCATCTAAGCACATGCCAATAAAGTCTGCATGCACACGTAAACGCCATATTTTCTTCTAGACTGCAAGATAGATGAAGCCTTGAGCACCCTTTCTGTGAGTTGGTGACTCTGTAACAAAATGCTGATACCAACACATATGTAAGATCTTTGAGAATATAGTACTTATGTGGGGTAACTGCTGCTTTCCACCATTGAGAATTTAAACAGACCAATGAGAACTTGGAGATATTAAATATATATATATATATATATGTATATTTGCTGTATCTTACACTGAGAGCCTAGTTCTTCTGAAATATAAAATATAAAATTACAAATAAAATTACTTTTTAACTGCTGACCTTTGTTTCTGAATCTTCCTTGCATAGTTGGCATGGATCTGCCATGGACCCATGGGAGTCAACATACTGTGTTGTCTGAGATTCACATCTCATGGGCCCCAAGAACCTGGATTTGCCTTTTTGACCTGTCAGGATGACTCTTACCATCTGCTAATAAAGATTTTATATTCACTTACCCTAATTTTAGATTAAGTCTAGTTTTGTTTATAAAGCAGCTTTTCTGTTGTCTTCAGTAGTGGAGGAAACACAGGAATTTATTTTTAGTTAATTTTATATATTATTGTTGTATTACAATTGTTTCATTTTTTTCCCCCTTTGCTCTCCCTTGCCCCCTTCCTGCAGTCACTCCCCAGCTTGTTGTCTGTGTCCGTGGGTCCTCCTCACTAGCTCCTCATCTGATCACTTCCCTCACTGTCCCCCTTCTCCCCCTCCCTCCTAGTCACCATCATTATGCTCCTCCTTCCCCCCCCATGTCTCTTATTTCTTTCTGCTCACCTATATGTTTTGTTTGTTAGTCTCCTGTATTAAGTGAGAACATACTGTATTTAATTTTTGCTGCCTGGTTTATTTCACTAAGCATGGTACTCTCCAGTTCCATCCATGCTATAGCAAATGGTAGGAGTTCCTTCTTTCTTTCTGCTGCATAGAACTCCATTGTGTAAATGTACCACAGTTTTTTGATCCATTCATCCCCTGAAGGGCACTTAGGGTGTTTCCAGCACTGGGCTATTGTAAATAGTGCTGCTATGAACATAAGGTTGCATAGGTTCTTCTGAATTGGTGTTTCAGGATTCTTTGGGTATAATGCTAGCAGTGGGACAACTGGGTCATAAGGCAGTTCTATTTTTAGTTTCTTTGAGGAAATTTCATACTGTTATCCATAATGGCTGCACCAGCCTGTGTTCCCACCAACGGTGCACCAGAGTTCCCTTTTCTCCACATCCTCATCAGCACTTGTTGTTTGTTGATTTGTTGATGATGGCCATTCTGATAGGTTTGAGGTGGTATCATTTTGTGGTTTTAATTTGCATCTATCTGATGGCTAGTGATGTTGAGCTTTCATATGCTTATGGGCCCTTTGTATATCCTCCTTGGAGAAGTGTCTATTTAGGCACTTTGCTCATTTTTTAATTGGGCTGTCTGTCTCTCTGGTATTGAGTCATACTAGTTCTTTATATATTTTGGAGATCAAACCCTTGTCTGAGGTGTCATTGGCAATATGTTTTTCCAGAAAGTTGATTCCCTTCTTGTTTTGTTAATTATTTCTTTAGCTGAGCAGAAACTTTTCAGTTTGATGTAGTCCCATTTGTTTATTTGATCCTTTATTTCCCTTGCCCTCAGAGAGATATTCGTGAAAATATTGCTGCATGGGATATCTGCAATTTTTTTGGCTGTTTTCTTCTAGGACTCTTATGGTGGAACTACTTATGTTTAAGTCTTTTATCCGCCTTCAGTTTATTCTGGTGTATGGTATAAGTTGATGGGCTAGTTTCATTTTTTTGCATGTGCCTGTCCAATTCTCCCAACATCACTTGTTGAAGAGGCCAATTGCACTCCATTTTATGTTCCTTCCCCTTTTGTCAAATATTAGTGGCCTTTAAAGTCCTGGGTTTATTTCTGGGCTTCTGTTCTGTTCCATTGATCTGTTCTTGTGTCAGTACCAGACTGTTTTGATTACTATGGCTTTGTAATGTTTTTGTTTTTTGATCTTACTATCAAAGACAGAGCATCTATTCTCTTTGGGGAGAAGATAACAAGCAATCTAGATGGCTTGTGGTGTATGATCCTTTTTTTTATAGGTAATTCTCTATTTCCTGGCATTTGAGCTACCCATCTCTTTGTCACAGGCTCAGTAGACCTTCTGAGTTTTGTCAGAACAATGGTCTGTCTCAACTGTGTGGTTACCAAGGTAGTCATGTCATTTCCTGTGCTTTTGGTTATTTTCTTTTCTGACTGCTGATAAAATTATCTTTGCTATTTATCTTGGTCTCAAGAAGAAAAAGTATACTCACTTCACAAAAATGCAAGTAATAAAGAAGTAGCCTTTGAATAGAGGAATATCACAACCAGTGTAGCTTTATCTTTTATGTAGCCCCAATCTTCATGTTCTTAGGCTGTTACTACCCTTGAGCTTTTAATGAGAGAGTGGCAGGTGCTGTTCAATTTCAGCAATTATCAAGGTTTGGTGGCTATTTACCTGCCTGCCTGCCTGCCTTAGTTAAAATGTCTATCATTTAAAAGAGTTTGTTCCTATAAATTAAAACTACTGGGTGAGAATTAACTAAATGATTGAAAGACTGCTTTTTTTAAATCCAGAGTCTTGCAATGTAAACAATCATGTCTGGATGTCAGAAGTGGTATGTAGGATGAGATCCTGGATGACTTGGTTGGCCTTCTATCCTCTCGTTGAAAGCCTGAGAGCCAAGGATAATTTTGGAAAGTTTTTGAAAGTGTGTGGAACTATTTACAGGTCTGTGACAGTTTCAGTTGCAAAATAGAGTAATAAATATTTATGAATCTGTATGTGCCCTTGATGTTGGCTAAAGTTGTAAAACTGAGGCTGCTTCAGACATACATATGTGTGTGCCTGTAAGAGAAAAAAAATAAGCATCTTTTTCCTTCTTACAAAGAATTTAGTCTTTTATATGTGTGTGTTAGTAACCATAGTCCTTTTGTATCTGTGTCTATAAATTTTTTGGAAATCAATTGGTCATAGGAATTTGTCATTCAAGCACACAAAGGTCAAATATGTTTAATGTTTAATAAAATAAAAGGTATATCAGAAAGGTACAGTGATCAAAGTTACCAGATACTTCTGAGAATGGTGACAGAGGATCAGAAAGTGTCAAAAAAAGAGATAGCTCAGACCCCAAGTCCCTGTTCCATTCCCTGCAGCTAAATGAAGGCCTTTCCACACCTGCCAGGTGACTGGAGGGTTCTGTTTGGATGGACTGAGTTTTAGGGATGCTTAGGCACAAATGAAGGTAGGGGTGATGAGTCTGGATGAAATCCTTTGAAAAAAAAAAAAAACAGCAGGAAATACATATTAGAATTACAGATGATTGAAACGGTTTTGCATGACTTGGAAAGAGAAAACTAACTTATTAGTTCTTCCCTGTTTGAGTAATGAGCCTAAATGTGTTGGGAGGAAATTCAGGGGGAATATGAATGATCCTTTCTGGTTTATCTGGAGGGTTCTTCTCAACAGACAAATATAAAGCATTATAAATTTAAATCACATTCTCTCTTCGCTCTCAAAAATATGTGACAGTTCATAAAAATACACAATAGCTCTAGAACATCGAGTATTTTCTCTGTTCTCTGTTCTTTCTGATTGGAATGACTTTTATTTAGATGTTATGCCTCCTCAGTGGACCCTCTAATTTTATTTTTTCTTCCTTATTTTCTTGTTTTGGTCTCTGAGATATTTTCTCAACTGCATTTTTCAGTGCTTCTTTTGAAAAATTAAAAAACATATTTTATTGATTATGCTATTACAGTTGTCCCAATTTTTCCCTTTTGCCCCCTTTGTCCAGTATGCATGCACATTCCCTCCAGCAGCCCCCTCCCCATGCATATATATTCTTTGGCTTCTCCATTTCCTATACTGTTCTTAACATCCCTCTATCTATTTTGTACCAATTGTGCTTCTTAGTCCCTGTACTTTTTCCTCTATTTTCCTCCCTCCCACTCCCTACTGATTGCGCTCTAAATGAGCTCCATATCTATGATTCTGTTCCTCTTCTTATTTGCTTAGTTTGTTTTTTAGAGTCAGTTGTTGATACTTGTGAATTTGTTGCTATTTTAATGTTTATAGCTTTGATCTTTTTCTTATATAGTTAGTTCCCTTTAACATTTCATATAATAATGCCTTGGGGATGAACTCATTTAGTTTTACCTTGTCTGGGAAGCACTTTATTTGACTTTTCATTCTATAACAGAGCTTTGCTGGATAAAGTAATCTAGGTTGTAGGTCCTTGCTTTTCATCCCTCTGAATAATACTTCTTGCCAGTCTTTTCTAGCCTGCAAAGTTTCTTTTGAGAAATAAGCTGACAGTCTTATGGGAACTCCTTTGTAGGTAACTGCTTGTTTTCCTCTTGATGCTTTTAAGATTCTCTCTTTATCTTTAATCTTTGGCATTTTAATTATGACATATCTTTGTGTGGATCTCTTTGGGCCCAACTTGTTTGAGACTTTCTGTGCTTTCCTTCACCAAACTAGGAAAATGCTCTTCCATTAGTTTTTCAAATAAGTTTTTAACCTCTTGCTCTTTCTCTTCTCCTTCTGATACTTTTATGATTTGGCTGTTGATACACTTGGAAATGTTCCAGTGGCTCCTTACACTATCCTCATTTTTTTATATATTTTTTCTTTTGGATGTCCTGATTGTTTTTTTTCTTTCTTATGTTCCAAATCATTGATTTGATGCTCAGCTTTATCCCCTTCACTGTTGGTTCCCTATAGAGTTTTCTTTATTTCACTTAATGCAACCTTCATTTCTTTCTGGAGCTCCTCTATGCTGTTGCCATGCTCAATGGGTTCTTTGAACATCCTAATAACCAGTGTTTTGAACTCTGCATCTGATAGGTTGCTTATCTCCATTTTGTTTATTTCTTTTTCTGGAGTTTTGTTCTTTTCTTTCATTTGGGCCATATTTCTTTGTCTCCTCAACTTGGCAGCCTACCTGTGTTTTTTCCTGTGTATCAGGTAGAGGCGCATTGACTCTGTCTTACTTACCTGGCCTGTTGTAGAAAAGATGTTTATAAATTGTGTGAGTTGGAGCCTTAGGTAATTGCCAAGGTGGTGCAATCTATTTCATTTCTTTGTGGCTCTGTGTGGGGGAGGGCTTGAAGAGGGAATAATGCCACTGCCTGGACTCTGGATTTTTGCCTAGGAGGAAGCTTTCTCCTGGCACTTAACCCTTTGCAAGTCACTTCACTTTCATCCCATATGCCCCTTGCAGCTGTTGCCCTAGTGTTGAATCCCAGATGGGTGGGTCTCTGTAAGCCCTGAGATTTTTGCAGACCCTTTAAGAGGAGTCTCCTGAGAATTCTGCAGTTTCTTCCACCACCCTACCCTGCATTGGTTTTTATTGCCAAAAATTATGGGGACTTATCTTCTTGGCTGTGGAAACCTGGGCTTTGTGGTCTGGTCTGGGTTTGGGAGCACTTGCTCCAAAAGTATCTCTCCCAATCTTTTGATTTTTATCTACAACATGCAAATGTGGGACCACCTGTTCCACTGCATCTGTGCCACTCTGCATCTCTGCCCCTCCTACCAGTCTGATAGGTGAATATGGCTTCTTTAAATCCTTGGTAGTTGGACTTTGATGAAGATCAATTTTGTGACAAACCTGGGTGATATTTGTTTTGTAGTCTAGTTGTAATTTTTGCTGTAGTTGTGCTAAGAAGCAACGTCTGTACCTATACCTCCATCTTGGCTGGATGTCTCTCTTGTGAATTCTTTATTTCTTCATTATATTTTAAATTTCCAAGAGCTCTTTCTTTGTTTCCTGAAGGTACTTTGTTTTTAATGGCCTTTTATTTTTATTTCATGGATGCAATATCTTTTCTTATCTTCAGAAGAGAATTATTATATTTTGAAGCTTCCTGGCTATATGCTCTGTTCCTTGGAGGTTTTATTTACTTTAAAACTTTTCCTATATGTTCATTTTGATTGACACCTTTTGTGATAGAGGGTGATTCTTTAAGATGAAAGTGGTAAAAACAAGAAAGTATATATTTGTGTGAAGAAAGTTTACCAGTGAGCTTTATAACTAGGAAGAGCTGTCTGGATTGTTTTGGTTGTGTGATTAACTTTAGCATCTTTAGATGTTTCCTCTAGGGCTAATCAGTTTCTCCAGAGAGGATCCATCAGTCGTGAGTGGAAAAAGCTCAAGTCTGCTTGCCAAATCCTGACTGGGGACTAGGGCTTGAGATATTTTAAGTCAGTATTTTGTTTTCATTAAGGCATTTCATCCCTATGTTTGTGCTGGATTCTATGTGCAAGAATCCAGAATCCCTTGAATTTAGTTTCCCAGGCAGTAATTCTTCCATCTTTTGGCAAGTGTGGGAGCAAACTTAATCTGGTTGCAATGGATGGAAAATGGGTTCTGGAGTCTTAGAGTATCACTTAAACACTTTCAATCTTATTTTTAGTCCCAGTGATCTGATGATTTCAAAAGTATCTTGTACCTTCATCCCTGAGGTGTCATACCACGGTCTGCCAAATCACAATCCCTTCAATTCCAGTCCCCACCTGTTTTAATGAATAAAGTCTTTTTGTTTGCAGGCTGGTGCTCAAACTACTGAGCCACACCAGCCAGGGCATTATTGTAATACAGCCATTTTCACACACATGTACAGGGTAGGTAGGGCAAAGTAGGTTTATAGTTGTGAGTATAAGAAACAGAGTTTATTTTTGTATTATTAATAATTAATTATTGCATTATATTCCATATGAACAACTGTAAATCTACTCTTGCTCTACCCTGTATTGGCCATGGTTGCTTTTGCGCTACAAAGAAGACTTGAGTGGTTGTGACGGAGGCCCTGTGACCCCTAAAGCTTAAAATATTTGCTATTTGGGCCTTTACAGAAAAAAATTGCCAACCCCATAATATACTACCTTATAGATCAATCTACTTCTGGACTTCCTCCCTTGGCATGGGTTTTGTTGTTTTCTTATTTGCATTGATTGCAAATTGATTATCATTTGCATATTTATTTTCTAGGTTTAAAATTTTTATTACCATTTTGTTCTTGCATTATCTTTGTCTTTGTCGGTTTATAGCTTTTCCTTCCTTACAGAAATTTTACCAAGAGTCTCAAGGAGGCATAGAAGTAAACCTTTGAATGCACTCTGCCATGTTCAGTCAGAAATTTGAGGGAAGAATTGCTAATCTCATTTGAAAAGAAAATCAAGATTACTCAAGATTACGAATGTAATTGGGGCAAGCCCAGGTGTCTTTGAGCCTATGAAAGGTAATTCCATAGGGGTAGCTATTTTGTTTTATTCACTTTCATACCTTTAGACCCTTGACTGAAATTTAGGATGTACTGGATAAATATTTACCTTAGTTGTTATTACGTCCATGTTTGTAACCATTATGCTCCTGCATTATCTATCGATCAGAGATGCCAACCTTTTCAAGGAGCACTTTGTGTTGGTCTCTAGACTATTCACATTGTAAATTTGGATTCATATTTGCTTGCAATTGTTACTAACTTTCATGTAACATCAGATCAGAGACTATAACTCTTTGATTTTTAGTGTTCTTCAATTTTGTTCTTACCCTGCTTAGTGTGTCAGCGAGGACCATTTGAGATATGGTGTCTGAGAGCTCATTGAAAAGTATAAAGTGTAAAATGCAGGGTTGTATTACTGTAATGTATATTAAACACCAGCAACTGTAATATAAAATTAATATCAAATAATAAACATACTGTATTATGTGCTTCTTCTTCGTCAAACATTTTCTTGACTACAGGATATTAGTCTTTTGTTCTCTTTCTATATTGCTAACAAGTCTCCTTTGCTGGTTTTTCCTTTTCATCTCAATCTTGAAATGTTGGAAGGACCAGATATGAATACCTAAGCCTCTTTTCTTATATCCTGTCCCTAGGTAGTCTTATCCAATTCTATGATTTTAAATATTGTCTATTTTTATTAATTAATGACAAGAATTTTAACTTCTTAACCTTTTTTTCTAATCTCTAGATGCTCATACAAAATTTAATTTTTTTAAACAAAATCTTCTCTTGAGTATTTAATAGGCACCTCAAACCTAACAACCTGGTACACTACTTTATTTCCCAATCATTTAGTCTTGGCACTATCATCACTTTAAGCTGGACGATTCTTGGCTGTGGGGGGCTGTTCTGTGCATTGCAGGAGGTTCAGCGGCATCCCTGGCTTCTCTCCATTCTATGTCAACAGTATCCTCCCTGTGTGACAAAAACAACCCAAATGTCTCTAGATATGAAATTGTGGCCAAAACCACTTCTGGTTGACAACCAGATTTAAAATCTAATTGTGAACCTGCTTTATTCTGTCTCCACAACAAATTCTGCACCTGTTCAGTTTTCTCTACCTTGGTAAAAGGCTCTGCTATCCATCCAAAAACCTAGAACTCATCTTGATTCTTTTCTCTACCTTACTTTCTACATGAAATGTAGCCATATGTTTCCTGTTGTTAAATGAAAAAAACAAAAACAAAAAACAAAACAAAGTGCAAAAACCATGTGATCTGTCCCCAGTAGTTTTCTGACCTTGTATCTGATGTTCACTTTCTCTTCTCTCTGGGACCTGGAAGGTAACAAACTTATTCTAAACTTGCAATTTTACATTTGTTTTTTCTGCAGTCTGGAATGCTTCTCATCTGTCTTTGCATGGCAATCCCCTCATATCACTGAGATTCAGGCCTCTGCCCAAATGTCATCTCCTCAGAGAGGCGTTCCCAGGGATGCTGCACATTTCTCTGTACACTTTACAATAACTAAAATTGCTCACTTATTATTGTGTGTTTCTTCAAGTAAACAAATCCCTGAAGAGAGGGACTTTGTTTTGTCTACTGCTAGGTTCTTGATGCTTATAAGAACCACTCAATATTTGTTGAATGAAAAAAATGCATGACAAGGAGCTTCTTTCATGCTCACTATGGCCTTGATTTTATCATTAATGTTCCAGTTTAACACTTGTTTAGAATTTTTTTTTTCTGCACAACTTGCTCCTTTTCTTTCTTTCTTTCTTTTTTCTTTTTTAAATTTTATTGTTGTTGTATTACATCCATCCCCTTTTTGCACCCCTCTGTCCCCCTCCCCACCCACCCATTCCCACCAAAGTCAATCCCACCTGTTGTCCATGTCCATGTTTCCTTCATATTAGGTTCTTGTCTAAGCTGCTCCCCTTTCTTGCCTCTGCCTCCCATCTCCCCCCAACCCCTTTCCCCCTGACCACTGAAGGCCTATTCATTGTATTCATATATTTGGTTCTGTCTTTCTTGTTGTTAGTTTTGCTCATTATTGTCCCATAATGGGTGAGATCATATCAGCCCTAAGTGCCCATCAGTGGATGATTGGATCAAAAAACTTTGGTACATTTACACAATAGAATTCTATATAGCAGAAAGAAAGGAGGAACTTGTACCCTTTGCAACAACATGGATAGAACTGGAGAGTATTATACATAGTGAAATAAGCCAGTCAGTGAAGGACGAATATCATATGATCTCACCCATTACAGGACAATAATGAGAATTTCTTTAAAAGGTAGTTCTTCTGCACCTTGGCAGTGACATCGAAGAGTTTATATCTGGAGTCAGATGTCACAGGGTCCAGCCCTAGCTCAGTTATTTATCTGTCCTTGCTTTTGGGCATAATAGTGACCTCATAGCCTTTTTTGGGGGGGCATGGAGGTGAAATAATAAATATAAAATGTTTAGCATAGTGCCTAGCATATAACAGTCAATAAATCCTTGCTACTTTAATTATTATTTTATCTGCTTAGTGCAAAGCCTGCCAGGTCATAGGTATTTAAGAAATAGTGGGCCCTAGTTCATGTCTCAGTGGATAGTCACCAGCCTGAGAACACGAAGGTCATCGGTTTGATTCCCAGTCAGGGCACATAACCAGGTTGCAAGCCAGGTCCCCAGCCAGGTCCCCAGCTGGAGGCAGGTGAAAGGCAACCATGCATGGATGTTTCTCTCCCTTTCTTACTCCCTCCCTACCCTTTTCTCTAAAAATGAGTAAAATCTTAAAAAAGAAAAGAAATATTGTATTGCCAAATATAAGACTGCAATCCTTATTTTGTTCTTTTATTTTGGAAAATACTTCCTAATTTTGGGAGTGGCACTAGTTGCTATGTTTATTTATTGAATGACATCAGTTGCTCTTTTTGTTAGCAGAAAAACAAAAAACTCAAACATTGAAGACATTTTATGCACTTATGAGTTAAATTTTAAAAATATTTTAAGGAATTTTAAAAGATATTTTTTGTAAGATTCTAAATCTTAGATTCTTTTGTGTATATTGTTCTGATTAAAATAGATTTTTCCATAGTGGCTTAAAAATGCTATTTACCTAAGCTACAAAAAATAGAATTATCTTTTTTTTTTAAAGGATTTTATTTATTATTTTTAGAGAGAGGGGAAGGGAGGGAGGCAGAGAGGGAGAGAGACATCAGTGTATGGTTGCCTTTCACCTGCCTCCAGCTATGGACCTGGCTGGAGACCTGGCTAGAGACCTGGTTATGTGCCCTGGCTGGGAATCGAACCAGCAACCTTTGGGTTTGCAGGCTGGTGCCTATCCACTGTGCTACCAGCCAGGGCTAGAATTATCTTTTGTTTTCCAGTGATTTGAAACCAATTCATAGCTTAGTTGATACTATCTTATGCTAGGTTTTTCTTTTACTTGTTTTATGTTAAAATTTTCCCACTAAAATCTCTGAGAACTCATTTCAAACAGAACAAAATCTATTTTATTTATTTATTAGCCACATACATATTATTTTATAGTTTATTTTCATTGTTTAACCTGTCCATCAGTTGGGATGCAAAATTCCTGTTTCAATGTTTTAGAGTAATTTTAGTTTTTGTGTTCCAGAGTGTAAGTAATTTATAATTGATTTATTGGTGAATTTCTGCCTCTCTTCACCATATACTTAAGATTTTTTTTAGCTATGTAGATTTCATATATTATTTTAATTCTAGTCCATAAATGCAGTATTTATTTATGTGACCATTACTAATTCAGATATAAGTATCCTTTTGTTATTTTTGTCTGCATTACTAATAATATTTCATCCAGTTAAAAAATATTTTATTTATTATTTTTAGAGAGGGGGGAAGGGAGAGAGGCAGAGAAGGAGAAAGACATCAGTGTATGGTTGCCTTTCACCTGCCTCCAGCTACAGACCTGGCTGGAGACCTGGCTTGCAACCTGGTTATGTGTCCTGTCTGGGAATCGAACCAGTGACCTTTGGGTTCGTAGGCCGGCACCTTATCCACTGAGACACCAGCCAGGGCTAGTTTTTTAATTTATGTTTTTTTCAATTAAGACTTTTTCTTTTTTCGATGGTACCTTTTTATTGTTGACTAACATAAGAAGTTTTAATAACATTTCATTTCTTTCAGATTATGTTACATATGATTAAAATATCTAAGCACCTGATCTGAAGTTTTTAAAGATAATTTACGATGAGAATCTGCACCCATTAGTTTATTTGCATCTTTATTCTAAGTTTAAAAAAGAACACCTAGGGGAGCAAAAAAGGGATGGATGTAACACAACAACAATAAAATTAAAAAAAAAAAAAAAAAGAACACCTAATAACAAAAGATTTATCCCCATGATCCATTTTGGAATATACTTATACAAATATATATTATTCATTTTCACTAATAACTTCATTGATTTGGATATTTGGAGTATGCTAGCTATCTCCTGCATGGTATAATGTTGATTGTTCTCAATTATTGTCTTGATTTGATCACTATCAACCTCAACTGGTCTACCTGACTGCAAAGCATTGTGCAACAAAAAATCTCCAGTGCAAAACTTTGCAAACCACTTTTGACATATTTAATCAGTCACAGCACCCTATCCATACACTGCACATATTTTTTTGGGGGGTGGTTTCAGTTGTAGTTTTACTTTTCTTTTTTTTTTTTAATATTATTTTATTTGTTCTTTTTAGAGAGAGGGGAAGGGAAAGAGGCAGAAAGGGACAGAGACATCAATGTATGGTTGCCTTTCACCTGCCTCCAGCTACAGAGCTTGCTGGAGATCTGGTTTGCAACCTTGTTATGTGTGCCCTGGCTGGGAATCAAACCAGCGACTTTTGGGACTTTTCTTGAAATAATAAAGCATAATATGCCAAAAATGTTGTGTACTGTATTTTCTTCTTTTTAATTTTTATTATTTTCTTTTATAAAAAATAATTTATTGTTGTTCTTTTACAGCTGTCCCATTTTTCTCCCATTGCTCTTCCCTGCCCTGCCCACTCCATCCCCTCCCACAGCCAATCCCCATCCTCTTGTCTATATTCAAGGGGCATTTATACTAGTTCCTTGACTCAACTTTTCCCTTTTTTTCCTCCCTTCTCTTCCTCCCCCCATCACTCTGGTCACTGTCAGTCTATTCCTTGTTTCCAAGCCTCTGAGTCTATTTTGCTCATTTATTTGTTTTGCTCATTACTTTCCTGTATTAGGTGAGATCGTATGGTATTTGTCTTTCACTGCCTGGCTTATTTCACTAAGTATAATACTTTCCAGTTCCATCCATGCTGTCACAAAAGTAGTTCTTTCTGCTGTGTAGTATTCCATTATACAAATAGATTTTTAAGGACAGAAGGCTCAAACTGCAGTTTTAGTAAATGTAGAGAGCTTGATAAGGTGTTGTAACAAAGGGATCATGCTCTGATAGCTACACTAGCAAAAGCAGCACTCAAATGTGTTCTGTAGCTTCAGGGGGCTTTACAGGGACCTCTCATGTTTGTTTCAAGGATCCAGTAGGATAATGCTGTTCAAGCTGCTTGGGTACTTTCTCCCTTGTAGTTGAGAAACTCAGCTTCGTTAATAATTATTAATTCTTAATTTACAAACATCTCTTGACTAATGCTTATGGCCTGAAATGTATCCCTCCAAAATTCACATATTAAAGCCTGAATGTGATTGTATGTGGAGTTAAGGCTTTCTAAGAGGTGATTAAATGAAAATGTTAGCATTAGGGTGGGCCCTAACCCAATATGGTTGATGTCCTTTTAAGATGAGAGGGACACACGTGCACCAGGGATGTGTGGACATGGACGGATGAAAGGCCATGTGAGGACACAGCAAGTAGGCAGTTATCTACAAGCCAATGAGAGAGGCCTAAGAAGAAACTTACTGATGCTGTGATCTTGGGCTTGTAGCTTCCAGAACTGTGAGGATATAAATTTCTGTTGTATAAGCCGCTCAGACTATGATACTTTGTTACAGCAACCATAGCAGAGTAAGACAGCAAATCTCTTAATAATTCTCTCCATTCAACAAAGATGTTTTTGTTTTAATGGTTGTTGAAAACTTTTCTCATTCCCCAAATTTGTTAATCAGGGAAAAAAAGTCTTTCAACAGCACATGTATAACTTGAAGCAGAAGACAGAATTTAAAATATTTTTTTAATTTAATTTTTTATTATTGTTGTAATACAATTGTTTCATTTCACCCCCCACCCCATTGCTCTCCCATCCTCCCCATCTGCTCTCCCATAGTCAATCCCCACCTCATTGTCCATGTCCATGGGTCTTTCACATTGGCTCCTCCACTAAACCCTTACCTTATTTTCCTCCTATCCCCTCCTAGTCACCATCATTCTGCTGATTTTGTTCTGCTCATCTATTAGTCTCCTGTATTAAGTGAGATCATATGGGATTTGTCTCTTGCTGCCTGGCTTATTTCACTAAGCATGATACTTTCCAGTTCCATCCATCCTATTGCAAATGGTAGTAGTTCCTTCTTTTTCTCTGCTGCATAGTACTTCATTATGTACCAAAGATTTTGATCCATTCATCCACTGATGGGTATTTAGGTTGCTTCCAGCACTTGGTTATTATAAATAGTGCTGCTATGAACATAGGGGTGCATAGGTTCTTCTGAATTTGTATTTCAGGATTCTTTGGGTATAATGCTAGCGATGGAATTGCTGGGTCATAAGTCAGTTTTATTTTTATTTTTTTGAGGAAGTTCCATATTGTTTTCATAGTGTCTGCATTCCCACTAGCAGTGTACCAGGGGTCCCTTTTTTCCACATCCTCAGCAGCACTTATCATTTGTTGATTAGTTAATGATGGCCATTCTGGCAGGTGTGAGGCAGTATATCATTGTGGTTTTAATTTGCATTTCTCTGATGGCTAGTGATGTTGAGCATTCTTTCATATGCTTATAGGCCCTTTGTATATCCTTCTTGGAGAGTGTCTGTTCAGGTTCTTTTTCCCATATTTTTAACTGGGCTGTCTGCCTTCCTGGTGTTGAGTCATATAAGTTCTTTATATATTTTGGAGATCAAACCCTTGTCTGAGGTGTCATTGGCAAATAAGTTTTCCCCATATAGTCAGTTCCCTTTTAATTTTGCGGATGTTTTGTTTAGCTTAGCCAGAAGTACTTTAGCTTGATGTAGTTCCATTTATTTTTTCCTTTATTTCCCTGCCTTGGGCAAGAGATCAGTGAAAATATTGCTGCATGGGATATCTGCTATTATTCTGACTATGTTTTCTTCTAGGACTTTTATGGTGGCACAGGTTATGTTTTTTACCCATCTTAAGTTTATCCTGAAGTATGGTGTAAGTTGGTGGTCTAATTTCATTTTTTTCATGATCTGAATACAGAGAATTTTTTAAATGTGATGGTTATTAATTATCTTAACCTTCTTTTTGTCACCCCTTTGTCCAATATGAGTAGTTTGTTCTCATTTAAATGAGACTTAAAGCTAGAAAGTATATTAGAAAGTTCATTAGATAATAAAATGAGAAAGTACTTTCCAAAAGAAAGTAGTTTTCAAACTTTTTCTGGGTTATCCCACTGAGAGCTTTAAAAATGGAATGCAGGATAATGGGAGAGACACTAGTAGGACTTAATATTCCAAAGTATTACCTGTTTCAGGCAATTAACACTGAATTTCTTCTTTACCAAGTCCAAGATTTGAGCCACAATTCATAACAATTATTTTCTACTCTGTGATGTGAGCATGATTATTATTCAAAGTACATACCCAGTTTTACCAAGTAATTTTACTTGATGAACTAAGTTTTAAATACATACTTCAATTTTTTTTCAGAAATTCAGCTCTTAAATATGGTTGCTTATAATACAGTTTAAAGCCTGCATCTGCAAGAGTAAGTCATCCCTTATCTCTGCTTACTAGTCTTCTTGTCTTTATTTGGTTACATATGTTATTTATTTCTATCAGTAGCCTATGGAATTTGTAGAGGAAGCATAGTTCACAATGGCATTTTCTTAGAAGCAGACAAACATTTGACAACTGTCTTAAATTTGCTCATATTTTCATGTGTTGAACAATCTGGTGGATGTTTTGAGTCATGTGTATTCCTTTCAATGAGTCCTTTGAGTTCTTGGTTTAGAAACAAATGAACTAATTTCTCTGAAACAGTAATTCAATAACAGCCCAGTAAATGAAAAGGCAGGAGGGGACAGAACTAAGAATCTAATGTGAGGGGAGGGTACCATGGACGTACAAGGTTTGTTCAGCAAAGGGGTCAGGGTATCTGGACTGGCATTGAGTGTAAGAGCATTATATACCTGGGTGGGAGAAAGAATCCGGAGTCACCAGAATCACTCCAGTGATGGGTCTGAGGTATGACACAGGAAGTAGTTGTGAGAATTGAGTGAGGAGATAGGTGTAGTAGGGATAGTTTTGGAGTTCATAAATGGTCATCTAGCAGCATCGCTTAGGAAGGTATTCAGGGAGACTCAGGCACTGGGATGCAGCTGTGGTGGCCAGGACAAAAGGGAAAGGACTCTGGGTGGCTGCAGAGTATGGAGCCTGAAGTTCAGACTCAGCTTCAGAAAGCCCTGGAAGCTTTGTAGGTGGGGGATGAAGGGGGAGACAAGTGGAAGGATGCAAGTGTCTCAGGATTCAGGTTACTTACCACCCTTGTTCCAGACTTTGCTCATGTTGGGCCTACAAATCTTGCAGGTGTATGTCAATAGCTAGGGAGAGGTCAGCTGTGCTTGTAGCAGAAGCCAAAGCTTATTCTTAACATATTATGGGATTTGATTAATTTTATTTAACATTTAACTTAAAATTTTAAGTAGTTCAGGTAATTTAAGTAACTCAGGTAACCTCTAGGGGAGTATTTATTTACTTTTTTAGAAAAGAAAACTATACCCAAAGAATCCTGGAACACCAATTCATAAGAACCTATGCACAATTTACCTATTGTAAATAGTGGCACTATTTACAATAGCCAAGTGCTGGGAACAGCCGAAGTGCCCATCAGTGGATGATTGGATCAAAAAACTTTGGTACATTTACACAATGGAATTCTATATAGCAGAAAGAAAGAAGGAACTTGTACCCTTTGCAACAACATGGATGGAACTGGAGAGTATTATGCATAGTGAAATAAGCCAGTCAGTGAAGGACAAATATCATATGATCTCACCCATTACAGGACAACAATGAGCAAAACTAACAACAAGTAAAACAGAACCAAGAATATGAATACAAGGAATAGGCCTTCAGTGGTCAGGGGGAAAGGGGTTGGGGGGAGGGAGATTGAGATAAATCTTTGGGGGGAGGCAGAGGCAAGAAAGGGGATCAGTTTAGACAAGAACCTAGTATAAAGGAACCATGGACATGGACAACAGGTGGGATTGACTTTGGGTGGATGGGGAGGGGGACAGAGGGGAGCAAAAAGGGGATGGATGTAATACAACAACAATAAAATTAAAAAAAAAAAAAAAAGAAAGAAAAGAAAAGAAAGAAGTGGCCCTGGCTGGTGGCACAGTGGTTTAGGTGCTGGCCTGCAAACCCAAAGGTTGCTGGTTCGATTCTCAGCCAGGGCACCTAATCAGGTTGCAAGCCAGGTCTCCAGCCATGTGCATAGCTGGAGGCAGGTGAAAGGCAACCATACATTAATGTCTGTCTCCCTCTCTGTCTCTCTCTCTTTCCTCTTCTCTGAAAATAATAAATAAAATCTTAAAAAAAAAAAAAAAAAGTCCTGTGACAAGATAATGTCTGGAAATATTTCAGTAATATTTCTAAAACTGCTTTGCTTTTCAGGAGAAATTTCATCTAAATCCAATATCATAATGAGAGTAAACAGGAAGGCACTTTGTGTCTAAAAATATTGCCTAACTCAGGGGGCTTTTACTTTTGCGGGGCGGGGGGCGGGGGCAAGAGCACATCAGAGGTGGAGAAGCTGAGGTTAATGTGTCAAGTATAATGGAGACCCCCAGTTTCATCCAGTTCCTGCCATTTGGGGGTATAGCAGAGAAATTACAGGGATTGCTAGCTTCCTGAGAGAAGGCAATGCCTCTGAAACAAGACTGGGGGGCTGTCTTGCCACATTTTCCCTGGAACTTCTTCATACATAGCTTTGTCCAAGGATGGGCCTAAGTTCCATGTGACTTGTGCCCTGGCCAAGCAGTTTGGATTGTGGGGGACACATATTCCAGTGATGTTAACCCACTGTCTCCAAAGTGCATCAAAGATTCCTCCTCTCAAGAACTTGAATCAAAGGACACAGCTTGCAGTGGTTGCTGGGTCTTGGGGTCACATAGTGTTGGGGTTGAAGCCTGTGACGTTAAAGTCCAAATCACTCCAAGCTAAAGTTGGGGCAGGCAGAGAAACTGTGAATAATACTATCTGCAGACAAGAGAAAAGGTAGCCTAAAGGAAACAGGTGGGAACCAGTGGTGGGTGAGGAGATTGGTGAGGAGAGAGAAAGATTGAGATAAATAAAGAGACCAAGAGGCCCAGAGAGTGTTTTGATTTTTTAAAAAAGATTTTATTTATTATTTTCAGAGAGAGAGGAAGGGAGCAAGGCAGAGAAGGAGAGAAACATCAATGTATGGTTGCCTTTCACCTGCCTCCAGCTGAGGACCTGGCTTGCAACCTGGTTATGTGCCCTGGCTGGGAATCGAACCAGCGACCTTTGGGTTTCACAGTCTGGCCCCCATCCACTGCACCACCAGCCAGGACCTTGTTTTGAATTTTGGTGGCTTTCTTCTGTCAGTGCTATGGCCTATGAGTCCCCTTTACTTGAATGAGCTGGAATAATATTTATTCCTTGCTCCTAAACTAACTTTGGCTAAAACAAAGACATAAAGTTAGGCCAAAGAACTGCTTGTAGATATGAGGTGTGCTCCAGAAAAGGTAATACTAGAAGTAATCAAAGCTTCACAAAGATAATTTGACAAGAAGGAAAATCTCTAGACATATATCAAGCTATTACTGAAGGAAATAGGTTTTTCAACAATGTTGTAAGGAAAGAATTTCAGGGATACTCATGTAGGAAAGTTTTAAGTGACAGTGGCAAGATTTATTAAAGCAAAAAGTAATACTATACTGTCCAAAAGGCAGAGAATGGACAGGCTAGAGGGTGGTGGCTGTGTGGGCACTGGAAAGGAGCTCTCGGAGGTAAAAGGAGAGTCCTTCACTGCTGCTCACTGCTCCTCTGGTTGCAAGGTTCATGAAGACCCTTAGGGTTTAGGAGAAAAATAATGCAAAAAGTACATGTCGTGAGAAAGAAGGTCATGAGCATGCTCTGAGGAGGATGAGTGCTGGGTTCTTTGTCGAGCTTCCATGTATTTCCTTGGGTTTGGGGAAGGAGCAAGCCTTCCCATTCAATGAATGAGGGAAAGGAGATCAAGAGAAGTGAATTGGCCAAGGCCATAAAGCCTATAAATGGTGGGATTATGGCTGGCCCCCAGGACTTCTTACATTAAATCTAGTTTTATTCCCATCTAACACCAATTTTGGAAGAGAGAGGCAAGAATGTAATTTTATTTCTAGTTTTAGCTGCTGCATTTGGCAAAGCTAATAAGAAGACAAGACATATTTTGGAAGAGATTAAAGAATAATTTCTAAAGAAAAATGGTTTTAGTTTATGAATAGTTATTTGGAATTCAATAGTGATTTGCTATAGCTGGGGTTGTAAACTGAGTAGGTAGTAACAGTCTCCTTTATTAGTTTCTTGGCTTAGAGAATTGCTTATATTAAAATCTAATCAGCCCTGGCTGGTGTGGCTCAGTGGATTGGTGCCAACCTGCAAACCCAAAGGTCGCTGGTTTGATTCCCTAGTCAGGACACAAAAGTGGGTTGCAAGCCAGGTCTCCAGCCACGTCCTTAGCTGGAGGCAGGTGAAAGCTAACCATACATGGATGCTTCTCTTCCTTTCTTCCTTCCTCCCTGCCCTTCTCTCTGAAAATAATGAATAAACCCTTTAAAAAATAAATAAGAGAAAATAAAATAAAATAAAAATCTAATCACATCTACTTAGATCAGAGTTCAGCAGAACTCAGTGCCTAGATGAACAAGTTACATTGTTGTCTTTTCACTTCTCTCATACTCAAGGGATCTGCTTATGTACTGTTATTGCTATTGGTTTATTAGATTATAGTCAATTTGCCTTATGTGGGCAATGGACATGACAGAAACAAACTTTCCCTGGAAAATTAGTTCTTAATATTTAATTACCATTATTTTTATTAGTTTTTATGTAGTGTTTATCTTAACTCATTTTCTTTTGAAATCTGGGTTGTTTCATTTCTCCAAATGTTTCTTCACTGCTTTGCCTAGTTTATACTTTTAAATGTTCATGGGGACCTCTTTCATTAAGTCTTTTCTGAGACATTTAACATCTCCAGGATTTTTCCTGTCAACCAGCCTTTCAAAGTGTGGGCACATTTTTGTTTTTATTAACTTGCTTCATATTCTCTTTAAAAATACTAAAAAAAAAAAATATATATATATATATCTTAGCATGATCTTACCAGTCAGATGCAGGCTAGGGAATAGAGATATTCCCTTCTTTACTCTTAATTTAATTCTACTTTTACTGCTAATTTAGATTGTTTATGACCAAGAGCCTTAAGTTGCCCAGGATGCTTATGACACCCTCTTTTCATGGAAAAGATGAGTGATAGGTTAGAGTTGATTGAAAAGTGCTTTGTCTTGGAATTTAACAGAAATGGAATGGATTAGAACTTGAAATTGTACCCATTGGAGACTGCAACAGTGTCACAGGCCTGGCAAACAATTGTCAAGAGAGAGCTAAAGATGAAGTACTGAGAAGTCCCCAGAAACGGGCAGAGAGTATTACTAGGAATTCAGGGGCCAGTAATCCTGGAGGTCCAGACAGTGAGTCTAGAGCCGAAGTTTGGGAAAGGAAGGTGACTAGAGAAAGAGCAAGCTGAAGAGAACCCTGAAGAATCAGTGCAGTTAGCACTAGGAGAGGAGAGCAGGGCAGGCTGTATGCATTGGAGGCCCATTGGGTTGGAGGCTTGGGAGTGAGGCCATTATCATGACTGGGGCATGGACTAGCAGAAGGATAAATCAATGATTTTTGTTGACCACACTACGTGGAATCTTGTGTTCCATTCTCTTAGAATCTTTCTTGCAAATGATTCTCTGTGAATGCAAGAAAAAAAAAATGATTAAAGCAAAATTCTAACCTCACTACCTTTTTCTTCTTTTGAAAACAAAAGCATTTTTGCTATTTTCTTTATTGGGTCAGTATTTTGTCTTTGTTGACTAATTTAGAAAAGCAATTATGTTGATTAGAATTTTACTTTATGCAGGAGGAGAAGGTATCTCATTCAGAAATGTGTAAACTTTATCATGAAGAAGCAAACTGACTTAAAGGAACTTCACCTTTTTAATTGAAGAACAAATGGGATGTTTCTGAGGCAATTTCTAAATTTCTTCCCACCAGTTCCAGTCTCTCCCTGATATTTATGTATTGATATCTCCCCGTCTCCAGTGTAGGACCAAGAAGTCTCTAGTCTCCAAAGGAGCAATCACTGGGTGCTCATGATACAGGATTTCCTTGAATTTCCTTGAATGGTGATAGACTTGGAAGATTGTCTCTTTAAAAATCCTGAGGTCACAACCTCATGATCTCCATGAACAATGGGTCTCTCTGGATATTATGTTTGCATCGCTGGGTCAATTTATGTTGTTTCTAATCTCATGTTACTTGATCCTGGTTAAATACTCCTTCCCACTGGTTGGTATTGCCAAAGTCAAACATGCCTCATTCTTTTTTTTTTTTTTTTTTTTTTTTTAAATTTTATTCATTATTTTCAGAGAGAAGGGCAGGGAGGGAGGAAGAAAGGGAGAGAAACATCCATGTATGGTTGCCTTTCACCTCCCTCCAGCTGGGGACCTGGCTGGAGACCTGGCTTGCAACCTGGTTATGTGCCCTGGCTGGGAATCGAACCAGCAACCTTTGGGTTTGCAGGATGGCACCTATCCACTGAGCCACCAGTCAGAGTTGTCATGACTCATTCTTAAGACTGTGGTCATAATGATGTAAGCTGAATATGGCTAGAACCATCACTATGACCAACACCATCATGACCAGCACCACTACAATACTGCAACAAAATAACTGGGAAGGAGTAGATTAGGGAAGAAAATAACAGAAGGAAGCTTTGTTCTCTTTGAACAGAAATATGAAATTTGCCACCTGTTTCTACAGCAAGTTTATTGGCTGTCAAATCCTTCCTTCCTTTGTTCCTTTGTTCCTTCCTTCTTCTTTCTTTCTGTAGGATCTTTTCCTGGAATTGAAATATAGATTAGAGTCACAGTTATAATTTGGAGAGGAATATATGATGATGTTTTTGTCTGTGTTCTTAAGTCTTAAAAACACATAAAATAAATCACAGCAGTAACAGAAAAAAAAGCATCATCAACAATTTTTAAAAGTCCCCCCCCCAACACACACTTGAATCATGGATTCCTCTTTTTATACTCTATATGAAGAAAGGGAAATGTTCCAGAGTTAGAAACTGCCCCCCTTGGATGATGAAACTCTCATTAGTTTTATATCTTCAATTTCAAAGAATAGTCAATAGAAAAAATGAATTTATTAAAATTGTGGATGGATGATCATGAAAAGGTTCTATCACAAGGAGAAAGATAATTTCATTTGTCCCCAATATGTTCTAATGCAAGTTAACATATCACAGCAACATTATCTTTAAATTATTTTGACTTATAGGCAAATATCCTTGCATCTCAAACCTTCAAGATGTTTTCAAAAATAACATTAAAACTATTTAGCGATGCAAATGAGTTCTGACATTAATGGAGACAATTTCAACGTGTTCATAAACTGCAACTTAATTAAGGAGCTGCTGTAACTAAGTCACATTTAATGAGAAATAATGCCAATGTGTGTTTATATAGCTCTTGTACATCAAATAAAATGCACTGTAGTCAATTTTCTCATGATGGTAGTATAGATATGTATAATATATAGATAACATTCTAAAAGACCAGAAAATATTAAAATATTTTGACTGTGCATATAAAGATGTTAATTCTTAACAGTCATGCTATGTCACCAAATTTGAATATTTAAACTTCAGTATCTTAGATATTTACATGGGTTGTGCTAATCCTCTCACTCATGTAGTTGGATAAAACCTGTTCATACTCTGATGTCAGCTTCTTCAGGTGAACTTTTTATTCTTGCTCCTTCCTTTGAATACCCAACTCCTTTTATTCTATCTCTCTTAAAATATTTGATTCTTCCTGTTGTAAGTTTGTCATATTTGTTATATGAGATAAGCTCCCTGAGGGCTATGATTTTTTCTTTCACCTCCGCATGTCTCACCATGAGGTTATATAGAAGTTAATTAACTAATAAATTTCTCCTTTATCTAATTTCCTGTTCTATTTTCTTCACAGACATTGTTACTAGCTGAAATTACTGCATTTTGCAGTTGTTGTTTCTTACTCACTTATCATCCCTTACTCTCAACTGAAATGAAGCTGAATAAGGCTCTGGGAACCTACCTTTCATGTTCACTTCACCATTCCCAGCACTCAGCAGTTGTTGGCTGAGTAGATAAATAATTCAATGCAGAGATGGACACATTATATAATAATGCCAAAAAATTAGAGAGAAAATATTTTGGGGACTCAATTTTCTTTACTGATCAAGTTGTTTTCACATTTTTTCTTTTTTAATTATATTTTATTGATTATGGCGTTATAGTTATCCTAATTTTTCCCCCTTTCCCACTCTCTCAGCATCCCCTACTTTCTCAGATCATCCCTACAAAATTGTTCATGTCCATGGGTCATGTGTATAAGTTCTTTGGCTACTCCATTTTCTATACTGTGCTTTACATCCCCATGGCTATCCTGTAACTATTTGTACTTCTTAATCCTCTCACCTTTTCACCCTTTCTCCCACATCCTCTCCCATCTAGCAACCATCAAAATGCTTTCTGTATCAATGATTTAGTTTCTGTTTTTCTTGTTTGATTAGTTTGTTTTTCACATTCAACTGTTGATAGATATGTATTTATTACCAATTTATTCATTATTTTGATTATCTTTTTCTTACATAAATCCCTTTAATATTTTATATAAAGTGGTTTGGTAATGAAGAACTCTTTTAGTTTTTTCTTGTCTGGGGAGCTCTTTATCTGCCCTTCAATTTTAAATGATAGCTTTGCTGGGTAGATCAATCTTGGCTATAGATCCTTGCTTTTTATGACTTTGAATATTTCTTGTTAGTCCCTTCTAGCCTGCAAAGTTTCTTTTGATAAATCAACTGCTTTTCTCTTATTGCTTTTAAGAGTCTCTTGTTATCTTTAACCTTTGGCATTTTACATTTTAATTATGATGTAACTTGGAGTGAGCCTCTTTGCATCCATCTTATTTGGGGCTCTCTGTGTTTCCTGGACTTGCATGTCTATTTTCTTCCCCAAATTAGGTAAGCTTTCTTTTATTGTTTTTTCAAATACATTTCCAATTTCTTGCCCTTTCTCTTCTCCTTCTGGCAATCATATGATGTGAATATTGGATCTCTTTAAGTTGTCCCAGAGGCTGCTTATGCTAGCCTCATGTTTTGGATTCCTTTTTCTTTTTGTTATTCTGGTTGGCTGTTTTTGCTTCCTTATGTTCCAAATCATTGATTTGATTCTTGGATTCACACATTCTACTGTTATCCCTATAAATTGTTCTTTATTTCAATTAGCATATCCTTTGTTTTTGACTGGAACCTTTTTTATGCTGTTAAGGTCCTCACTAAGTTCCTTGAGCATCCTTATAATCAGTGTTTTGAACTCTGCATCAGAATGATTGTTTGTCTCCATTTCATTTAGCTCTGTTTTTGGCATTTTGATCCCTTCTTTCATTTGGGCCATGTTTTTTTGTCTCCTCATTTTGGCAATTTCCCTGTGTTTGTTTCTATGTATTAGGTAGAGCTGCTTTGACTCCGTGTCTTGGAGGTGTTGCCTAATGTAATAGGTGTCTTGTAGGGTCTGGTAACACAACCTTCCTTATTACTCAAGCTAAGTACTTGGGGTGCACCTTTCATGTGGGCTGAGTACACCCTCTCCTTGCAGTTGAGCCTTGTTTACAATTGGCAGATCAATGGGAGGGATTTACTGAGACCAGTCAGCTGCAAGGACTGGTTGTGACTATTTACCATCAACCTCTGCCCTCTGTGGAGAATCAGCCATGCAGGGGCAGGGTGGTGATGCTCTGACATGGTCTATAGTTGTTCATAGACTGTGCTGGCCCTGGGGTTTCCTGAGTGGTGCAGGCCAAGGTCAGGCCTCACTTGTGATTTGCCTGGAGCCACCCTGCCTGAGCTATAAAGCAATCTGAGATGGTTGCAACTTGTGCTGAGTTTGGAAATTCCCAGATGAAGCCAAGCTGTGAATATAAGATATCTGCTACTAGTTGGGCCGAGGGCTCACTGAGACCAACTGTTGCTTGTTTGAGAGCATTTAGGAAGTTGTGAAGCATGAGCCATTCATTCATATGGAAAAACAGCTTGGGTGGATCCATAAATTGGGTGGGTCAGTCTCTGGGGATCTCAAAAATTCCTTAAGGTCTCTTAATTTGTCTTATCTTTTTGCTGCTCTGTCTGGATGAGTTCTGTCACTTTGTATACAGCTTATTGATCTATTCTTACACTCCACTCAGTGTACTGTTAAACCCCTCTAAAGTATTTTTTATTGTATTCTTCAGCTCTGTAACATCTGTTTAGAATTTCTTATATTTTCTATCTCTTTGTTGAGGATCTGACTGTGTTTATCCACTCTCCTCCTGAGTTTGGTGAGCATCTTTATGACCATTATTTTAAACTATTTATCAGGTAGATCATTTATCTCTATTTCATTAATGTCTTTCTCTAAGGTTTTGTCTTTTTTTTTCTAAGTTGAAACATATTACTTTGTCTCCTCACTTTACTTGACTCTCTGCGTTTATTTCTATATGACTCTCTGTGTTAGAGAATTCAACCACCTCTCCTAATGTTGAAAAACAACTTTGTGTGGGAAACATCACGTAGGGTGCAGAAGCATTATCCCTCCCTTGATGCTGGACCTAGATTTTCAAGGAGTGTCCCCTGTATGGACTGTGCCTGCACATCTTATGTGGCAAGACCACGGCTGTGGTACTGGGGTAGGTGGAGATCTTGCCTAGCCTGATGGTGATGCTTGGCAAGGGTGGATAGTGCTCTCAGTGGGGCACTCCCACCAGCTCTAGAAGGTTAGAGGAGAGTTCCAAAATGGTGACCTCCAGTGCTGGCCTTAGCATGGTAACATAAAGTCACAAAGCTCTCCAGTGACCTCCAGCTACAGAAATCCACACTATGGAGGGATCTTAAAATATGGAACTTTTCCCTAAGGAATGAGGGGTTTGATAAGTACATAAGTCATATGTGAATGAGATTCAATAATCTTGAGGAGCATGCTAAAAAGGCAGGAAACTATTGGGACTCTCCTAAGAAACATACATTATCATTTGTAACTTGGGGTTCTCCTCTCTTGTGCTGGATCTAAGGGCTGAGGTGCCTAACGTGGAGCACAAACCCCTTACTCCTTAGGGAAAAGTTCCATATTTTAAGGTCCTTTCATAGTGTGGATTTCTGTGCCTGAAGGTCACTGGAGAGCTTGTTTTTTGCAAGAATGTTGCTGCCTCTCTGGCTTGTCTTGATGCTGCATTTTTAGCCTGTGTTAAAAAAATCCAGTTCATCTGGTTTTCAGGTCTTTTACAGAGGAAATTGCTTCATATGTATTCAATAGTTCTAGATTTGTTATGTCCATCGGAGGAGGTGAGTTCAGGATCTTCCTACTTCTGTCATATGGAACCTTACTACAATTCACTTTTGCATACATAATCTCATTTTGTCCTAACCACAACCCCAGAAATGAGGCAGAGAAGAAACTGTTTTTTGTAGATTTGGAGAGGATAATCACCCATTCCAAGGGTAAGAGCTCAGAGTGAAAGAGTACAACTGGTTCTTGTTTTTTTCAACAACTATTCTATGTCCTACTTACTACTCCTTGCTATTTCCTGAAGTTTTCACAAACATTTCTCTATTTCATTTTCGCTTAGTTTTACAAAAGCAATATTTTTTCTCTGCTGTAGTCTGAATGATCCCCCTAGGTAAAAACAGTTTGAAAAAGTCTGAGAAAGAACTTTTAGACCAATTTTATGTCATCTTTGGAGTAAAAAAATATTTCCTGTAGGACCACATAAACCTAGAAGGCTGAAGAGCTCTGTGTGCTGTGGCAAAATGGGAAAAATATCCTGTGACAACTTGAAAGGCATATATGTGCCCAGGACTTTGTATCTCTAGCAGAAATGTGGGCCACTGTGGTTATATTAACCGTTATGGACTATTTTGAGAAACATTTTACAGTAAAAAAACAAAAACAAAACAACATTTGACTAGTTTCCAAGCAGAGAACCAAGAAAATGGAGACATTCTAGATATAAGGGTTTTATGGATCAAAAAACCAACTAGTTTAGAACACTGAATAGTAAAATTTAAGACTGAAAGGGCTTTATCATAAAAGACTAGTACTATTTCTCATCAAAACACGGCTCAGATGAACAATTATCTTTCCACTAACTTCTATTATTTTATATAACCTTAATATAATGTAACCATCATTGAATTGTGGTGGGAAAAGAGAGAGAAAGAGAGAAGGAGAGAGAGAGAAAGAGGAAGAAAAAAGGATGTGGGATGAAGAAGCTGCAAGAAAAATAAGATAGGTTTAAAAACTATGTCTGAGAAGGAATTTTGTATATGATTCTTGGTATTTAAAAAACTGACTGCAAGTGGGTTCTGGCTACAAGTTTTTCAAGGGCATCTACTGCCCCGCCCCCAAAAGGCATGAACCTGTTCTAAGTTTAGGACTGTTTAGAGATCTTAAAATAATACTGGTCAGGAAATGGGCTGCAAAAGCTGCAAAGCCTACAGATGTCCATTTTAGACATGACTTTGGAGGATAATGGACAAAGAAGAATTTCTCAGAAGGTAGTAGTGTCTGTGGCTATGGAAACTAATGGACAAAAGAGTACCTTCTGGAGAGCAAAATCAGTGTGTAAGTAATAGATTTCCTCAATTCCCAGGGCTGCCCATCAGGACTTAATTTTTTTTTTTTTTTTTTTTTTTGCGTTGACTAGCAACTTCTATGTGCCTAACATTATTTTATATTTTGAATGGGGGATTTTATAACAACTATTCTGGTCTCTTATTTTTCATTGTATAGTAGATATTTGTGTGACTGTGGGCAGATAACTTGATATTTAGCTCTTAAGTCACTTTTTTTTTAATGTCCTGGCTGCCAGACTACAAAGAGCCACCTGTGGACCTGATAGAAAGATTGTGCATCAAGGGGAGAACCTGCCTTTTGAACTGAAGCAATGACTGCATGGTGCTTAGAATGTACCTCTTGTAGGGAGTTGGGCAGGTCTGGTATATGTGTTCTATAGATAAGAAAAAGTATAAAATTTATATTTGGCAACAAAAAGGTCATGCCATGTCAGAATTGCTATGTGTTACCAATGTCAATTTTTCTATTTCTTGGTAAACAGTGAGACTATTTGCCCCACTTTTGCTTTGTGTGGCCATATGATTGAGGTTTGGCCAATGTGATGTAGCCAAAATTATGTCTGTCTCTTCCAGGTGTGGTCCACATAGACCTCTAGCACAATAATTTAGCACTTGCCTTGTCATTTGGCTAGTAGTAAAACATGTGGAAGTTCTAGGTAAGGGGTTGGCAAACTACAGCCTGTGGGGCCAGTCCAATCTACCACCAATTTCTTAGGGCCCCAGAAGCTAAAATATTTACTACCTCTCCATTACAGAAAGTTTGCTGACTTTTTTTCAGGGGATGGTGGATGGAGGGATTCTGGATTGCTATTATCACTTCATGGTAGACAACTCACTATATATCTGATTAGATTTTACTAGAATAAACTCTATTGTGATAGGAATTGAGATTTTTGGGATTTAACTGTGTAGTAGCTATAATTAATTTAACTAATAGGCTGACAGAGATTTATTTGTGGAAGGACCTGTTATATCTTATGACTGATGTTTCAGTGTGAGATTCACACTGAAACAGTAGAAATGGACCAAACTTTTCAAAATGATACTTTGAAAGTAAGTTTAACTCCAATAAGAAAAGAATATTAATGTATTCTTCCAATAAAATTCTGCTTGTACAAAACAGAACCAAATACAGTGAATAGGCCTTCAGTGGTCAAGGGGAAAGGGGTTGGGGGGAGAGGGGAGGAAGAGGCAAAAACGGGGAGCAGTTTAGACAAGAACCTAGTATAAAGGAACCATGGACATGGACAACAGGTGGGATTGACTTTGGGGGGAATGGGTGGGTGGGGAGGGGGACAGAGGGGAGTAAAAAGGGGATGGATGTAATACAACAACAATAAAATTAAATAAATTTTTAAAAAAACCTGAACTCAAAGATACAGAGAGTTAGAATGCTGGTTGCCAGAAGCTGGGGGTTGGAGGTAGGGTGGAAGAAATAGATACACTGGTCAAAGGGTACAAATTTTCAGCTATATAATGTATAAGTTCAAGGTATCCAATGTGCATTATGGTGACTATATTTAAAACACTGTATTATATACTTAAAAGTTGTTAAGAGTGTAAATATTAAGTGCTTTGACCACACAAACAAATGGTACTTGTTGAGGTGATGGATATATTAACTAACCTTGTTGTGGTAATCACTTTGCAATATGTATGTGTTATATATCTTAGACTTAGATATGTTATATATCAATAATATCTTTTTTTTTTAAGATTTAATTTATTATTTTCAGAGAGAAGGGCAGGAGGGAGGAAGGAAGGGAGAGAAACATCAGTGTATGGTTATCTTCACTTGCCTCCAGCTACAGACCTGGCTGGAGACCTGGTTTGAACCTGGTTACATGCCCTGACTGGGGAATCGAACCTGCGACCTTTGGGTTTGCAGGCCAGCAACAATCCACTGAGCCACACCAGCCAGGGCTATATCAATAATATCTTAATAAAATTTGGAAAAAAGGGAAAGATTTACAATTCAACAAAGGAAATTTATGCCCTGCAACGCTCTAACAAACTCTGAGATTACAATAAATGCCTGCACCTCTCATTGGCAAAAGGTAAGACCCCCAATGGATGCCTAAAACCATGGATAGTACCAAATAAACCTTATATATACTATGTTTTTTCCAATATGTACATATCTATGATAAAGTTTAATATATGTATATATATATAAAAGGCACAGTAAAAGATGAACAATAACTAATAATAAAGTAGAACAATTATAACAATATGCTGTATAAAAGTTATGTGAATGTCATTCTCAATCTCATTGTACTGTAGGTAAAGGATGGATACAATGAACAAAGGGTTAATTCATACTGTGGGTGGGACAAAATGGGACAGCATGATATTTCATTATGCTATTTGAAATGGATTATAATTTAAAATTTATGAATTATTTATGGAATTTTCCATTAATATTTTGGACTGTGGTTGACTGCAGGTAACGGAAACCTCAGAAAGTGAAACCACAGAAGAGGGGGAAATGTTGTATTAAACTATATAATCAACAGAGGTTTGCCAGGGCATACCGTAATGAGAAAAGAGGGAGCCCAGGCCTACCCAGAAATTTAAGAGTGAATTGTAGCCTCTCCCTACTGAGCATTGTGACCTTCAACAGCTCATAAACTTTTCTAGACCTCAGTTTTTCTAGGCCTCATTAATATACACTGTATTTTTCAAAGCTCTTTTCACCTTGTTTAGATAAGGTGTCATCTTTGTTGCTTATTGTTCCTAAGCTCCCTAGCATAAATTAAAAGTGAAATTCACTAAATACTTTGTTCAAACTATACTTTATGAATCTTTCAGTTGTTCCTTTAAACACACTGTTTCTGTTGTATCTGGAGATAAAAGGCAGCTGTCTTCTACCTGTTTTCTCACTACATTTTAACAGCTAACTAGAAACTTGATGGTCTAGCCTAATTTACTTGCTTTCTCTTCACCTTGTTTTCTTGTCTAATTAGAAAAGTTTTTAGGACTATATCCCTCCCTCCAGATAAGCACTATTTCTTTTCTTTTCTTTTTTTTTTTAAGATTTTATTTCATTATTTTTAGAAAGAGGGGAAGGGAGAGAGGCAGAGAGGGAGACAGACATCAATGTATGGTTGCATTTCACCTGCCTCCAGCAACAGACCTGACTGGAGACCTGGTTTGCAACCTGGTCATGTGCCCTGGCTGGGGAATCGAACCTGCGACCTTTGGGTTCGCAGGCCGGCACCTTATCCACTGTGCTACCAGCCAGGGCTAATTTCTTAAGACATGCTTGGGCTTATTCAGAACTATTGAATACTATATTACAAGGGTAATATAGTCAATTCTTGCTCACTGGTCTTGCCTTAAAAACAATAGGTTGGTGTTATGTAAATGAGCCAAAGATGGCCTTTGTGTATGGTCTCCAAGTTTGGTTGTTTTTTATAAGCTGAAATCCATTAGCTCAAAAGTCCAACAGAGCCAAACCCAAAGTTTTGCACTTCTCATTATTTTCAAAAATAGCTCAAACAAAACCTAGTCGTTTAAGGATTGGCTTTATATACTGTGTAAAACCTCACTCAGCAGCTGTTACCTATTCAGATGATGGGTCCTTGCAGTCACAAGGCCCTCTGCTGCTATGGTCCTTCAAAGCTCTCTGACCCAGCGACTCCCCACCATGCTGAGTGCTGCTGAGTGACATCACCCAGATGTAATCTTCCTCTTTAATCTCCCATCACCTGGCAGTTCCCTAGCCTTCCTCCTCTTCTGACTGCAGTCCCCTAGCCCCTAACCCCTACCCCAACTGTTGCCTCAGTACATATTCTTGCTCTGAGGGACAATCTTCTTTCATGCACTCCTATTTAAGCACTATCCAGTCAGGCTTGTGCTGAGCACCTCTTGTGATTGTATCCTTTGCCTTGATCAGCCCCAAATTCTCTAACTCTTGACAGTTGGGTTTGTTGATTATGACTACTGGGATATAGTAGACCCTTGGATTGACTGATACCCCACTGGGTTTTTTGTTTCTATGTAAGTTGAGCCTCCCCTGACAACCTTATTTAAAGATCACATTGCAGTTGCTCTTTACATAATCATTTTGGGTATTTTCTTTTAGCATTAATAATCCTATTTATTAATTTGTGAATTTTCTCCCTGCCTCACTAGAATGTAAGCTCCACGAAGAAGGGAATTTCTCTATCTTGTCTCTCCAAGGCCTAGCATGACTCTTGCAACTAGAACAAATCAGTAAATATTTGTTGAATTAGTGTATAAATGATTGCCTCTATTAAAATGTGTGAGTTTCTTCCCACGTTTCATGGTAGGCACCTTGATTCAGCTCTTTTATGGGTGTCAATTTATAATCCAGAGTTATAACCTAACCCAATAAATATTATCTCAAAAGCTTTTTTTTTTGAGGGGGATGAAGAAAGTTGGCTGATACCTTTATTGCTCTGTGGGGAGGGAGGTGCTCAGGAGCTCTTTGTGGGATGGCCTGCTTCCTCTTCACCTTCAGGGGCTGCTCACAGGATGGCACTGGCCCTGCAATGGTGGGATTGCACAGATCTGGGCAGTGCATGTTTTTGCAGATCATGAGCCTGATGCTACTCAGGGTAGCCCAGGCATTCTTGTTAATGGTGGTCTGCATGTAGGAGGTGGCCAGCTTTCATTAGATACATTTCTACCTCATGATGATCAGTACACCTTTGCCATCAGCCCACTATCTTGTGTTAATCAGCCTATTGTAGCAAAAGGAGTTGCGGCCTTCAGTTTATTGGGCTTAGGGCTGTACGTCTGCTTGTTCATTTGATCAGGAAGCTGGAGCAGTTCCAGATGACCATCCACAGCAGGTGGGCAGACATGATGGGAGCCTTTCTCTCTGCTGTGGCAGCCAGAGACGGAAAGAGCTAAAAGATGTGTTAATCGTGTATTTATTAACTGCAGTTTTTGGGGAGATTATATATACTATAATACATATATACAAATAAGAGTAGCATATTATATTAGTAATATGCTCTCAGGTACATTGAATGGAATATTCCACTGAAAGTGCCTTAGACATTGACGTTTGTTTTCCTTTCATAACAAGGACCTGAGATGTAGCCCATTCCACGGTTTGATCAGTACTCAGGGATGTCAGAACATTTTTAGAAACCTTTGATTTATGTTCATAAAATGGTAGCAGCAACTACAAACTTCCTGTTTTCAAAAGTCATCCTCCTAACCATGGGGTCCCATGCCCATTATTAGGACATGTACTCACAGGAGGGGATTTATTCTATGTTTCACTTAACCTGACATCCTCTGAAATGGGAGAGTCTTTCTGAAGAGCAGGGGATCTCTACAACATTCTTAATTAAATGAAATTTTTTTAGTCAAGAAAAAGGCAGAATACTTTTGGCTGGGCAACTGGTAATACCGGCTACTTATAATGCATTGAGTCCCTAGTTTCCCAATTTTTATTTCTCCCTATTTTTGCTTATTTTATTTTATTAGTTAAAACTTTTGCCCTGGCTGGTAGCACAGTGGATAAGGTGCTGGCCTGTGAACCCAAAGGTCGCAGTTCGATTCCCCAGCCAGGGCACATAACAAGGTTGCAAACCAGGTCTCCAGTCAGGCCTGTGGCTGGAAGCAGGTGAAAAGCAACCATACATTGATGTCTCGCTCCCTCTCTGCCTCTCTCCTTTCCCCTCCTTCTAAAAATAATGAAATAAAATCTTAAAAAAAAAAAAAAAAAAACTTTCTTGGATCTAATAACAGAAAAGACTTAAATTTTTAAAGTCTGGATATCTACCAATCATTTCATCAATTAATTTTCAAGTATTTACTGAGCCCTTACAATGGGCTCTGCATTTTGATAAATTCTGTTTCCTAGTTTGATGGTGCAAAACACAAAATAAGAAACAGAATGTAATATGAAGATTCTGTTCCTTACTCTCAGTTGAGAATAGTGTTCTGTTTCCTTCCTGAGACTGTGATTAGAGCTGACCTAATTTTTCAAATAATGATTAACTTTGCATGTGAAGTGTTTCTGCCACAGGATCATACCTGATAGAAAACTATTTCATACTGTGCCATGTTTATGATTTGGGATTTATAAAAGGAAGGGGGATTCAGAGGTGAAAGAAAGCTTGTCTTGCTTCAGTGACTTTTCCTGAAAAGATGCATGTTTATTTAGAGTAGCAACAAACACCTGTGGGGTTCATGGAGCTAGGACAGATCATGTGGTTGTGACCCAAAGGAATGACAGGTCTTTCTTACCTATGAACAAGTTTAAGACCTAGGGTCCTTGGAGCAAACTCAGTGTTTTGTTTTAGTTTTAATTTTGTTTTGGTGACACATAGGAATCAGTGACTCTATTTTGCCCAGCCATGACTTATATGAATTACTGCCAAATGATACCTGACTGCCTTCATAGGTTTTAATGTTATTATTAGGAGTCAGCACTCTTGTCTTTTGAGATGCTGAATATTTAAGGAATTTGAAATAGACTCAGTTCCCCTTAGTGTGTAAAAAATCTAGTGTTTTGCTACCCAAAAATGTTATCCATTGATCAGCAACACTGGCATCACCTGTGAAACTTGATAGAAATGCACATTCTCAGGCTCTACTCCAGACCCTTTGATTCAGAATCTGCATTTTAATAGGATCCCAGGTAATTCTTACACACATTCCAATATGAGAAACACTGGTCTAGTAGACCTTGTCCATGGTTATTGTTATTGTCATCATCATCATTATCGTTAAATGTGCCAAGTGACCAGCCACAGCCAGCGTGGTTAGCTAGAAACAGAGTAGCAGGTCACCACTCAAACACAGATACTCCTGGTTATCTCACATTTTCCCCAGCTGTTTCTATGTAAGAAAATCCTACTGAGAACTTGAAGGAAGGGTCCTTCAAAAGAAAGGTGGTGTGAAAAGGGGTTTCAAAGATCCTGAACATGACTCTGCATCAGATAGATGTGCCCAGGAACTTTGTTTTATAATACATATATATATGAGCCCTACCTTAAATCTCCTGTTTCAGAATCTCCTCTGTGGGGACTGTAGACTTTTCTGTAATTCCAGCAATTCCTGTGCAGCCATCCTGGCACAACTCACATAGTTGCATTGGGACCAGAAATTTTGGTCCCCCTTTTTTCCATTTGATGCCAGAATTTTCACTTCTACACTTCTGACTCCTTGTCATAGACTTCAAATTAGACATTAGAACTATTAGGGGACTTACTGGAAATGTAAATATAACCGGGGTGTTTATATGGCCTCCTGAACTCTTACTATCTTGGCTAGGTCTAACGTTCTTCTATTTTCATTTTTTTTTTCTTTGTATCCTGTGTGGAATGGTGGGAAGAACCCCAGACCAGGTCCTGGTTCCAGCTCTACCATGGTTTGAATTCATTTTGGTTCTGAAGTGTTTCACAGACAAGGTCTGAAGACTAAAAAGTTACTGCTAATTGCGGGCAAACTTTTAAGCCTTTCTGGTTTCCTCAACTGTAGAATGACAGTGTTGAACAGAAGCTTTTTTTGTTTGTTTGTTTGTTTTTTTAATCCAATAAAAGGACCCAGGTCAATTTTCTTATCTTTCAGTTTAATTGGTTTCTAAGTTCAGCACTGACATTACTGAGCAGGCTGAAGTAGGCCTTACTGCCTCTGAGAGACTCATGGACATTAATATTTGCTTGGTGAGGATGACACTTGGAGTGCAATTTGATTAATTGTCCTGAAAATAAGCAAAGTTTGCATACCAGCTAGAGTCCGTTGGAGCCTCCATTTGTTTTGGGATATAGAAAGGCAAGACATTATTTTTCACTCTTGTCACCAAGAATAGTTTTCTCTCAAGGGTTTTCAGCATGATCTGTTTATTTAGAAATTCCAAGTAATTTCCTCAGCATTTGAGAAACATCGTAGATCATCATATGAGACATATTTTAGCAGGCAAAATGGTACTAATTCAACTTTGCGTATTTTAAAAGCTATTTCGGTCCTGTGAGGTGAGAACATATTTACAAAAGAAACTTAAACACCCTGGCTGGTGGCATAGTGGATAAGGCACCGGCCTGTGAACCCAAAGGTCACTAGTTTAATTCCTTGCCAGGGCACATAACCAGGTTGCAAACCAGGTCTCCAGCCAGGTCCTTAGCTGGAGGCAGGTGAAAGGTAACCATACATTGATGTCTCTCTGTTCCTCCCTGTCTCTCTCCTTTCCCTCTCTCTGAAAATAATAAATAAAATATTTAAAATAAATAAATAAATAAGTAAAAAAACAACCAAACTTAAAATTTCAAGAAAATTCATAGAGTCATATGGACATCACAGCTTGGCCATAGAAATTTCAAGTGCAACCTGGAAGAGAGTCTTTGGCTAATATCAATTCTAAAATACCAACCAAACAGGAAGCCACAGCAGAATGAGAAGGAAGGTCTGAGGGACCAAAATATGTTGGTGTCCCCTGGTGAGGTCAGGAAATGCAGATACATATTCGCCTAACTCTCACAGTAGAATATTCACAGAGAAGATGTTTATGGCTTACCACAGTGCTGTGTTTAAAAAGAGCAAGAATGGATTTTTTAATACCATGATTTTCAAATCTTTTAAAATATCATCAAAGTATTTTTAATGTGTTTCTAATAGGTTTTTTCAATGATGGAATCCCAGTATGTACAACCAAACTGCTCTGGGTAAATTAGGGAGGGGACTCTAGTTTATCTTTTTGATCGTCTCTTTATTTCCTCCTCAAGTCTATCATCCATATAGTTCTAGTTATACAAGCACATTTATGAACTCTTGCTCAATCATATCATTTTTGGAAAATTTGCTTTTTACGTTTGAACCCTCAATAAAATCTCTCAGCAGTCTTAGACAATTTTTAATACATATATTTTTGTCTCATTATCCTAGGAAAAGTATATTCTCATTAAAAAAACACTTAGCTCATTTTTTTTTTCTTGGAGGTATTCTTTGCTGGCCCTACAAGGCTGATTTAAATGCTTCCTCCTGAGCCTACCTATAATGTTTCCTAGGATCCTGCCCATACCCTTTGAAGGCCACACCAATATGGGGAATTGAATAATTAGACATTCCGGTCCCTACTTCCTGTTTCCAGAGAGATAATGAAGACTGCAATGAGAGTTTGTTTTCAGGTAAAATTTCAGGTAGAAAATGTCATTTACCAACAACAACAAAAAAAGGGATTTAGGCACATCTTTACAGAAGAATTAATGCTTATGTTGCCTGAGACTAATCAACCACTAAGTGGGAAGTTATTGGAAAGAAAAGGAAGGGTCTAGTCAAGGAACAGGTATAAATGACCCATGGACATGGAAAATAGGGTGGGGATTGACTATGGGAGTGGGGAGTGGGTGGGACAGGAGAGAGCAATGGGGAAAACTGGGACAACTATAATAGAACAACAATAAAAAATAAGAAAAAGTCAGAAAGCTGCAACATCTTACAGCCAGTCTTGGGTTGTCCAGTAGAGAAGGCAGCTGTAGAGGAGAGAGCCAAAACTTTCCGAAGAAGTCATTTGATAATAATTCAATATTTAAATATTACACTTTGGGAATATATATTAGCAAAGGCAAAACTCTTCTGAATGAGTAAGAAAGACCTAGAGGCAGGAGACAAGCATCCCTGTGTAGAGAATAAGAGTAGGGAGGGAAAACAGAGACATGGGGCATACAGATGAGGACCAGAGAGATTGCCTTATCCACACATTAAGCTTATCTGCCACATCCTAGAGAGCTGGAACTGTGAAAAGCTTTTTCTTTTTAAATTTATTTTTATGTTTTTATTTTTATGGAAGCAGGAAGGATTGTAGCAGCCTAAGTAAGAAATGATGTGCTTAGATTAGTGTATTAGCAGTCAAAAAGGAGATTGGTGGCTGCTGAAATACATTTTGGAGCTATAACTGGCAGTACCTACTGATAGATTGGATTTGGGACAGACAAAAAGGGACAGACATGAACATTAAGGTAAAGAGCAAAAGTTTTTGGCCTGAAAAACTGCCTGAATACCATTTATTAAAAGAAGACAGGAGCTATGAAAAGATTTAGGGTTGTTTAGGGGGCTGGGGTTTGGGGAGCAAATGTCTGAAACCTCCATTCTTTGTCTGGAAGTATAAAAGAGAAAATTCATATTATTCTCCCTATATGAATGGATCTAACATTTTCTCATATTCTTTAAAATTATTTTTATTTATCGTTGTTATATTACAATTGCTTCATTTTCTCCCATTGCTCTCCCCTGCCCACACTCGCCATCCCCTTTTCCACAGTCAATCCCCACCTCATTTGTTCTCCATGTCTGTGGGTCTTTCACATTAGCTCCTTGGCTAAACCATTTCCCTACTTTCTTCCCCTCTTCTCCATTACCCCTAGTCACAATCATTCTGCTCCCTTTTCTTCCCCCATGTCTCTGGTTCCATTCTGCTCATCTGTTTGTTTTGTTCATTAGTCTCCTGTATTAAGTGAGATCATAAAGTAATATGTCTTTTGCTGCCTGCTTTATTTCACTAAGCATGATACTCTTTAGTTTTATCCATGCTATCGCAAATCGTAGGAGTTCCTTCTTTCCTTCTGCTACATAGTACTCGATTGTGTAAATGTACCACAGTACAAAAAGGTCCTTGAACCCACTGTACCTCCTTGGAGAGTCATCATTCAAAAGTGTGTGTGGTGAACTGTATATATTGATACACAGAAACTAGGCCTTTGAGGGGATGGTGAGTCAAGCTGAGAAGAGCTAACAAGGGTGCTGACATTTCCTGACATGTGTATTGAGTTTCATATTTCCTAGGTATACATATCCCCTGACTGAAAATCTTAACTGACTTTTCAACTCCTACTAGATTTCTTACTTACTTTATTTAAAAAAATATATTTTATTATTTATAATATTACATTTGTCCCAATTTTTCTCCCTTTACCCTGTCCACTCAGCCCTATCCCTGCTTCCTCAGGCAATCAGGCAATTCCCATGAGCTTGTCTCATTTACTTTAGAAGCATAGCTTGCACTGGATAAATAGTGTTGAAAGAGTTTGATGAAGAATTTTGTTTCTAGTTATCATTTATACCATGGGGAAGGCTTGCTCAAATCACAGACCCAGTCCCTGTGAAATGTGATATTTCACACTTCAGTGCCGGAAATTTAGCACTTTTCTTTTTTTTAAGAAGTGCCTCTTTTTCAAATCTCTTGACTTTCTCTTCAATAGAATGACCACCTTTAGCAATTGCCTGGAGTAGGGAAAACTAGGCCATCAGTGCACTTTACTGTCTTCATGAAACTAACCTCTGTCTGTCCGTGCTCTGTGCTATACAATTACTGTTCACATTGCTGTAATGTACTGTTACTTCTTTTCCTTTCCCTCTGGTCTCTGGTCCTAGACAGCAGGGATTAGGTTCCATGCTTAGCTGTCCCTTTATCCTTAACACATATTTTGGCTCATGGAAAGTGTTCAATAAATGTTTGTTGAATAAATGATTTGTCTGAAACAAATATGGTGAGAGAGTATTTAAAAAATATTAATTGTATTTTGTTATTAATATTATTTTTTTACCCCATGGCTTTTTCCTTCCCCTATGTAGCCAGGTGTGCTGCATTGGTTGTATTCACTACTAGAAATGGAGTATCTCACAGAAATAAGGAGAAACAGCCTGAGTCAGTGTTTTGCCTTCTGAGTTTCAAAAGTCTATATCCAGAAAAGGAGGAAGGAGAGAGGCCACAATGCATAAAAATTAATGAAGAAGAAAATTCTCCTGAAAAAGAGCATTGTTCTCCTCCCCTCCTCTCTGAAGTTAAGAAGGATTCTCTGGGATAGGAAGAAGAAAAGAAATGAGAGCATGGGAAGGCCAAAACTCTACAGGAGCAGGGAACAGGGAACAGGGATCTGGAGCCTGAAGCTGGATGGATACTGTGGGCAAAAGCAATGTTAGGATCTAGATACCACTTAGCTGTTCTTGAGTAACCTCCAGCTATGGTCTACACAAAGAGCCATGTTTTTCTGTACTTTCTGTCTGTGCTTGGTGAGGCTCTCCTTCATCACTGACTGTCCAGAGGAAATTACACCCATCTGTGTCATGAAGGTCTGCAGTGAGGCCATCTGAGTTATAAATAAGTTCAGAGTGAAAGCCAAATCCCTTTCAGTAGCCTGCAAGGTCCTGACCACCATATCCATGTTACTTCTCAGACGCTGTGTCTTGCAGCTTTCCCTTTGCTCCCTGCACAGCAACCATGCTGGCTTCCTTGCTCTTTCTTTAGGCCCCAGGCATGCTGCCATCTTAAGGCCTTTACACTGTTTCTCCTAGGATTCCTATGGAAGCTTTAGGTCTGTGCTAATTAAGTATAGCTATTGTGAAGTGAGGACACTTCAGATTATGGATTGTCAGGGAATGAAGTTAGTTGAATTTCAGATCAACTTTCACTGTAACTAAAGGCACAATTTCATAGTTACAGAGGCCTTGAACATCAAGGAATTGGCTAACTTTAGTTCCTCGGAAGATACTAGGGAAAAACACTCACAGGAGATTTGCAACTATCCAGAGCAAATGTAATTGGCATTGCTCAGATTATGCTTAAAGAACAGTGTTCAATTTTGAGTTCAACACTTGAAAAATAATGTGGAATAAGTCCAGAGAAGAGAAACCTGATATTTTCTGGCATTTTAAATTGTTACTTTTACTATTTCAGTTAAAAAAATTCCCCCTAAAGCAACTAACCAAAAAAGAATGTGAATTTTTAGTCTGACAGATTGCAGTTTGAATATAGGCAATGTCTCCTTTAGCTGTGTAATCTTGGGAATTCAAAAATGCAAATGTTAAATATACTAAAATATTTATAGTTAACATAGATGATATCAAAATATAATGATAAAATGATCATTTTTAGTCATTTTGCAACAGGAGGGTTGTGTTTCAGAATATTTGATATACATCATAAATTAAAGTTGGGGTTACTAAAGCATTTCTGAGTTTCTGATTTTTGAATTTATAAAATAGGGATAATGATCCTTGATTAATAAGATTGCTGTGAAGATTAGATGAGCTAACCTATGTGAAAACAGAAAGTAGAGCACCTACTACAGGTACTCTTACCCACTGCCCATATTCTCAGGGCCCACTCACTTCTCAAGCTACCACACCCTTACCTCTGCCCAGCCCACTTATGCAACCAAAACTTATCAAGGACAATCATAGAGCCTTTTATTACCAACACTAATTTCAGGACAGCCTTTGTCTCATTTCTCTTTTCCCTCCTTGAAAAACCCATTTGCCAGTGTCTGTGCAATGCTGTTTGACCTTAGTTTTCCTCCTACTGTTCTGGCTAGTTCTGCTCATTCTACTTCTCAATCTTTTCTTTGGTCACCCCTTAAATGCAAGTGTCTCCAGGCATTTGTCCTTAGCCTCTTTTGTTCTTTCTTTCTTTCTTTTTATTGTTGTTCTGCTATAGTTGTCCCAATTTTTACCCATTGCTCTCTGCTCTGCCCACCCCTCTCTCCCATAGTCAATCCCCACCCTGTTGTCCATGTTCATGGGTCATTTATACCTGTTCTTTGACTAGACCCTTCCCCTTCTTTCTCCTTTTATCCCCCTCCCCACTTCCCTCTGGGGATGGTCAGTCTCTTCCTTGTGTCCATGCCTCTGGTTCTATTGAGTTCATTTGTTTGTTTTGTTCATTAGTTTCCTGTATTATGTAATATCATATGGTATTTGACTTTTGCTGCCTGGCTTATTTGACTTAGCTGATATTCCCAGTTCCATCCATGCTGGAAGAAAGGTAGTTTCTTCTTTCTGCTGCATAGTATTCAATTGTGTAAATGTACCACAGTTCTTTTGTCCACTCATTTACTGATGGGCACTTAGAATGTTTCCAGCACTTGGCTATTGTAAATAACAATGCTATGAACATAGGGGTGCATAGCTTCTTCTGAATTGGTGTTTCAGCGTTCTTCAGGTATAATCCTAGCAGTGGAATTATTGGATCAAAACGTTGTTCCATTTTTAGTTTTTTGATGAAATTCTGCACTGTTTTAATTTGATGTAGTACCATTTGTTTATTCTTTCTTTTATTTCCATTGCCCTAAAGCAGGGGTGTCAGACTCATTTTCACTGGGGGCCACATCAGCCTCGAGGTTGCCTTCAAAGGGCTGAATGTAATTTTAGGATTGTATAAATGTAGCTACTCCTTAATAGTTAAGTGAGCTGGGTAGAAACAAGGTGCCAAGACAAAGGTGCTGGGCTGGATAAAACAAAGTAGAGGCCTGGGTTCAGTCCAAGGGCCTTGTGTTTGCCATCCATGCCCTAAAGGATATATCAATAAAAATATTGCTGCTAGTGGCATTTGAAATTTTACTGCCTATGTTTCCCTCTAGGACTTATAAGGTGTTAGAGCTTATGTTTAAGTTTTTTACCCATTTTGAGTTTATTCTGGTGTATGATGTAAGTTGGTGGTCTAGTTTCATTTTTTTGAATAATCAATCCAGTACTCCCAACACCATTTGTTGAGGAGGCTATTTTTACTCCATTTCACTGCTTCCATTGTCAAATATTAATTGACCGTAGAGACATGGATTTATTTTTGGGCTTTTTCTTGTGTTCCATTGATCTATGTGTCTGTTCTTATGCCAGTACAAGACTGTTTTATTAAAAGTATATTTTATTGATTATGCTGTTACAGTTGTCCGAATTTTTCCCCTTTGCCCCCTTCATCTGGTACACCTCTTCCCTCCAGCAATTCCCCCACACTTAGTTTATATCCATGGGTCATACATGTAAGTTCTTTGGCTTCTCCATTTCCTATATTGTTCTTAACATCCCCCTGTCTATTTTGTTTCTACTGATTTTGCTTCTTGATACCTATACCATTTCCTCTTTTCTCCCTCTTTCCCCTCTCAGCTGATAACCCTCCAAATGATTCCCATACCTATGATTTTGTTTCTATTCTGGTTGTTTCCTTAGTTTGGTTTTGTTTTAATTTTTTTAGATTTGGTTATTGATAGTTGTGAATTTGTTATCATTTTAATGTTCACAGTTTTTATCTTCTTCTTGTTCTTAAATAAGTCCCTTTAACATTTTATGTAATAATGGCTTGGTGATGATGAACTCCTTTAGCTTTACCTTGTCTTGGAAGCATTTTAATCTGCCCTTCCATTCTAAATTATAGCTTTGCTAGATAGAGTAATGTAGGTTGTAGGTACTTGCTTTTAATCACTTTGAATGCTTCTTGCCAGTCTCTTCTTGCCTGCGAAGTTTCTTTCGAGAAATCGGCTGATAGTCTAATGGGAACTCCTTTGTAGGTAACTGCCTGCTTTTCCCTTGATGCTTTTAAGATTCTCTTTTTATTTTTAATCTTTGGTATTTTAATTATGATGTATTTTGGTTTAGTCCTCCTTGGGTCCAACTTGTTTGGGATTTTCTGTTTCTTAAACTTGAATTTCTATTTCCTTCACCAAATTAGGGGGGTTTTCTTTCATTATTTTTTTCAAGTAAATTTTCAGTTTCTTGCTCTTCCTCTCCTTCTTTTGGCATCTCTATGATTTGGATGTTGGTACATTTGAAGTTGTCTCAGAGGTTCCTAAACCTTTCATTTTTTTCAATTATTGTTTCCTTTTTCTGTTACAGGTGAATGTTTATTTCTTTCTTTTATTCCAAATCATTGATTTGCACCCAGGCTTCCTTCTCATCACTGTTGATTCCCTGTATATTCTTTATTTCACTTTGTACAACCTTCACTTCTTCCTTTATTTTGTTGCCATCCTCAATCATTTCTCTGAGCATCCTTTTCACCAGTGTTTATAACTCTGCATCTGATAGGTTGGCTATCTCCATTTCATTCAGTTCTTTTTAAGGGTTTTTTCTCTGCTCTTTTGTTTGGGCCATGTTTCTTTGCCTCCTCACTTTGTCAGCCTCCCTGTGTTTGTTTCTGTGTTTTGGGTAGAGCTGCTTTGATTCTGTGTCTTGGTAGCATGGCCTAATGTAGTAGGCATCCTGTAGGGTCCAGTGACACAGTCTTCCCTATTACCCAAGTTGGGTGCTTGAGGTGCACTTATCACATGGGCTGAGTACACCTTCGTCTTGTAGTTGAGCCTTGCTTGCTGTTTTCAGGACAATGGAAAAAATTTACCAAGATCAGTCAACTGCAAGAGCTGACTGTGATCACTGAACACCAATTTCCATTCCACCCTCTGTGGAGAATCAGGTGTGCAGTGGCAGGGTGGTGATGCTCAGAAGTGGTCTGTAGTTGTCTACTGAGTATGCAGGTTCTGGGATTTCCTGGGTGGTGTAGACCAAAATCAGCCACCACCTATGTTCTGCCCGGAGCCACTTAGCATGTGTTATTAAGCAATCTGCAGATTATTGCTACTTGTGCTAGGCTTGGAGGTTCCCAGGTGAAACAAAGCCATGAACCTAGGCTGGTTGCTGCTAGTGCCCATTCTGGGACCACTTAACAAGAGGTGTGGGGACTGGGGGCTTGCTGAGGTTGACTAATGCTTCTTTGAGAGGATTGAGGAATATGGCAAGCATGAGCCAAGACAAGCCATTCATATGGAAAAGCTACTGTTAACAGCTTCAGTGGGCCCATTTGGGTGAGAGGACCTTCAGGAAATTTCCAGAGGGGGGCAAACAGTATGAGCCAGGTTGATGGAGTATCAGATGTGACACCCTCCGTCAGCTCTGTGGCTCTGTAGAGGGAGGGTTCTGAAGATAAACAATGGCCTCTGCCTGCCATTCTGTCTGGGAGAAAGCTGCCCCCACTCCCCGCTTTTACCCTGATGCCAGACACTTCAGTTTTTTCCATGTATGCTATTGATGCCTTTCAATGTGCTACCCCTGCGCTGGAGCTAACAGGGAGTGAGTTTGAGTAAATCTGTGTGAGTGTTCTTTAAGAGGAACTGCTTGGGAATCCAGCAGTTTTCTTCTACAGATTCAATCCTACTGATTTTTGCATCCCGAATTATGGAGACTTATCTTCCTGGCACTGGAACCCTGGGCTGGGGGAAAGGTGTGGGTCTGCAACCCCTCACTCCCTAGATATCCTTCCCAAAGTTTTATCTACCACGTGCGGATATGGGACCAGCTGTTCAGTGTCTCTAATTCTCTGCCCCTCCCACCAGTCTGGATGAATGTGATTTCTTTAATTCCAGAGTTGTCAGAATTCTATTCAACTCAATGTCTAACAGTTCTGAGTGATGGTTGTTCTCTAGTTTAGTTGATATTTTTTGAAAGATTTTATTCATTGTTTTAAGAAAGAGGGGATGGAAAGGAGAAAGAAAGAGAAACATCAATGTATGATTGCCTTTCACCTGCCTTCAGCTGGTTGGAGGCCTGGTTTACAACCTGGGTATGTGCCCCAATTGGGAATCAAACTAGCGACCCTTGGGGTTTGCAGGCTGGTGCCAATCCACTGAAACACACCAGCCAGGGCCATAGTTGGTATTTTGAAGTGGTTCTGCAACTAGGCAAGCCATGTTTACCTATACCTCCATTTTGACTGGAAGTTTCAGATATATTCTTATTTGTTTTATCTAATTTTAGCTTATAAAAGTTGGTACTGTTACAAGAACCAAGTATATGAATACAAGGAATAGGCCTTCAGTGGTCAGGGGAATGGGGTAGGGGGGAGGGATAGGTAGAGGCAAAGATGGGGAGCAGCTTAGACAAGAACCTAGTATAAAGGAACCATGGACATGGACAACAGGTGGGATTGACTTTGGGGGGAATGGGTGCGTGGGTGCGGGGACAGAGGGGAGCAAAAAGGGGATGGATGTAATACAACAACAATAAAATTAAAAAAAAAAAGTTGGTACTGTTACAAATGAAAACAAAATCTGAAGATAATTTTTTAAATATTTTGGGGGTTTTGCTTTTTAGTCATTAGAAAATGTAATATTATGGATTATCAATAGTGAAGGCAGGAAGCAAGTGCAGATAAGTCTTTTAGAAAGCAATGCATATAAATATTTAAAAATTATTCATATTATTTGATAATGATTTCACTTTTATAATTTTATCACTCCAAGTAATAATTTTATAAATTCTCCATGTGCTATGATTTTCATAATCATGTTATTTATAACATAATGATGTTAGAAGCAATCTCAATGTTCATCTATGAGGGGAAAGGGTAAATGAACTATAGGACACCCATTTGATGAAATACTACACCACCATTTAAAATAAAATATAGAATATAGAAGAAGTTATGATACTACATAAAAACAGCAGAATAAAAATCATATAAGAATAAGGCACCGGCCTGCGAACCCAAAGGTTGCAGGTTCGATTCCCCAGCCAGGGCACATAACAAGTTTGCAACCAGGTCTCCAGTCAGGTCTGTGGCTGGAGGCAGATGAAAAGCAACCATACATTGATGTCTCTCTCCCTCTCTGCCTCTCTCCCTTCCCCTCTTACTAAAAATAATGAAATAAAATTTTAAAAAATCATATAAGATGTGCAAGCACAGCTCAGTTAAAAAATAACCCCAAAATCTATGCATAAATCCCTGTAAAAAGCCATCATATTCATTATATCTGGACGGTGAGATCATAAATCTTAAAATATTTTCCCTGTTTCATGTCATTTTCAATTTTTCCAGGAAAAGATAAATTTAAAACATTAAATGTAAGCAAGTAAAATGATGGAGTAACTAACTGGTTTATGGCCTCTGGGTTTAACATGTACATAAGAATTGAGGAAGAAGGGAGCCAGCTATCTTTTCCTTGGTGGGTAAATGGCTGTCAGGAGACCTCATCAGGATGAATGGATGTGCTGTTTTGCAAATAATAAAGCCCCCACACATTTATTGGTTCCCCAGTCATTGCAATTCATGGATTATTCAACTGTGACTTTAAAATTTGTTTTAACCAAAGAGACATTTTGTTTAGAAGAAATGTCATACAGGAGCAGAACAGATGGAAGCAGAGCTGCCTTGATCACAGTGAGATCTCTGTTTACCCCACATCCTTCCCAGACCTTTCGCTAACTAAAGACAAGATGCTAGGGAATATCTGAACTACCCACAGTATTATGAGGGAACCATAATAAATATTATTATTATTTTTAAAAAGATTTTATTTTTAGAGAGAGGCAGAGAGAAAGAGACATCAATGTATGGCTGCCTTTCACCTGCCTCCAGCTATAGATCTGGCTGGAGGCCTGGCTTGCAACCTGGTTATGTGCCCCGGCTGGGAATTGATAAATGTTATTTTTGAGTGGCTTTTATGTATAAGCTCCTTTTACATGTTCTCTTTACTACTTACAATAATGCTGTGGATTAGGTATTATTAAGTCTATCTTACAGATGGGAGACCTGAGATTTATGGACATGACAAGAGTTGCTGGAGGTCACACATCTCAGTGCCTAGAATTTGAGCCAGTCCCTATGATTACAAAACCTATGCTTTTACTACTGCATCATGTTGCCATTTATGGATTTGTAGAAGAACACAGAAACTACTCTATTTTCACAATACAATGTCCTCAGAAATAGCTAAAAACAGAAAGGAATCTGACAACTGACTGGATGTGCCTGGTTTTCTTCCTTGCTTATCTTACCCTTGCAATACTCATGAAATGAGGAAATGTGAAAATTTAGCCATAATGAAGATGGGGCATATGACTGATAATCTGTCAGGCCTAAGAAGTATTTCTACCTTTTGAAGCATATCTAGGATAGAGTAATAGAAGTCAGGAAGATGGCAAGGTGCTTTGGGCATTCTTGCCTGAAAGACAATGCATTTGTAGGCTTGGAAGAAAGTTACTTCTTCCTGCAGATGAATTACTTTTTGATGTTGTCAGGGACATTCCACACTTTTTCCTCCCTGCTTTCCTCTGCTTTTTCTGGATATCTTTGGAAACATTAGTCTAATAATGCAGTATGGTTAATGGGAAAGCAGAAAACACTGCATTTAGAATGAATGGCCAGTACCAGGCAAAGATGAAAATTGAAAACATTTCGGGGATTATTGTTTGTTCTGCTCTGTTGGTGCAAGAAGAAAATTAAAGCTGCTTCTGGTGTTCTACCTACAAGTGATTGACAGTGGGCACCAAGGGGAAGCTTCCCTTCTCCTTGCTAGCTGATATTAGGCCTTACCCCCACTCCCTCCTGTTTCCCAAAAAACCTAATAGGAGTTAAAACAGTATCATTTATATTTTAAACCACTTGAAGACAAACAAAAAAGCCAAAGAAATTGTGTTGTTCATATTAGAGAAGACATAATAAAAATTAATAAAAACATAAACATCAGAAAACACAAAATAAGTCCATATAATTAATAACAGATTATTAATTTTGATAATTGATATGAAGAATCAAAGCCCTATAAAAATACAAGTACTCTCAGAATAGGTCAAAAAATAAAATCAAACTATACTCTGTAAAGACTGAAAAGAAAAGTGCCCGGTGAGGTCAGGGTTGCCTCCAGGATGCTATTCACCAGGTTCTCAGAAGATTTTGAACATTTGGGCTAAGAAACTCCTAAATTCTCTTTCCTTGTATCTCAGTTCTAACTAGAGGAATCTGCCTCATGTGAACACATCTCTTCATACCATTTATTAATCTGCAGTGTGAAATATCAGCCAAGTAGGCTGTCTGGACTTTCATACAGGCTTAACCCACATATTGTCCCCCTTCCATAGCTATCATTTCCCCAGTGGCTGCTATAGCCAGAGTTCATGTATATTTATTCCATTTGGTTTGAAAACAACCCCATGAAATAGATATGATGAGTATCTTTATTTTACAGTTGGGGAGTTAAAGGAATACAATGTTTGTATGAGTTAAGTTACCTCAAGTCACGTGGTGAGCAGGTGGTGAGGCAGGCAGCTTAGTGATGACCTGTTCAAGAACAGGAGAAGTTAGTTAAATGATTCCAATGTTTAATGGCACCAAGATCTCAAAGCCTCGTATTGTTTTTCACTAAAGTAGACATCCTGTAGTTGGTCTGACTGGACCCTGCTCCCTGGAAAAAGATTGGATGTGATCTTCAATGCTGTTTCCCTTTTTCCCAATTCACTTCTGAGTGACATGTTTTGCAGATAAGTTAGTACATTAGATCAGGTCTGAGGCACCTCATACAGGTTTGGGTGCATTCCTTCTTTTTAAGGTGACTTTGCTGTTCTTGCCCTGCATGTAGGTATTGATGTATGGTTTAACTCTCACAGGACAATCTCATTTCTCTCATTTCAGTCAGCAAATTAAAAGGTCTATGTTGACTTGGAGGGAGGTTTCTCAAAACACACCCAAGGGTTCTGTCCTTGACCAAGTAGTGGTGAAGTTGTTTTTTTTTTTTAAATAACTTGAATAATAATGTAAAAAGAATGTTGATCAGATTTGTGGATGACATAATTTGGAAGCAAAAACTGTTTTATTGGTTACTAAAACCAGGGTAAAAATATCTTTGTAGCTTTGGACAATGGGACAGATTTATTTATTCAAGGATTTATTTGAAAAAATGTATTGGATGCCTATTAAACACCAGAAACTAGGGGGGAATTCAGTAGTAAGATAGGCAGATAGTGACCGTGACTTTATGGAGTTATATATATTTCAGAAAAGATGAAATTTAATAAGAAAAAGTATAATAAATTTTATTTGTCTAAGTTTTACTTAGGTCTAAAATAGGTCTAGGAAAACACAAACTGGAAAACAACCCACTCCTCACTCACCTCCAATAACACAAAAGCAAAAACAATTGAGGTATGACTTAAAAGTGCCTGAAGTGGGGGGAGGGGGGAAGCAGAGGCAAAGAAGGGGAGCAGCTTAGACAAGAACCTAGTATAAAGGAACCATGGACATGGACAACAGGTGGAATTGATTTTGGGGGGAATGGGTGGGTTGGGAGGGGGACAGAGGGGAGCAAAAAGGGGATGGATGTAATACAACAACAATAAAATTAAAAAAAAATTCTAAAGAAAATGTGGTACATAATATACAACAGAAATATTATTCTTATTCAGCAATAAAAATGATTGAAATCTTGCTATGTACAAGAACACGGGGAAAAAAAAAAGAAAAGAAAAGAAAAAAAAGTGCCTGGAGAAAGATTTTTAGTTGACGTTAAGCCTTATATAAATCAATAGTGAGACATGATATAAAAAAGCTGGTATAGTGTAGTTACATTAATAAAAATATAATGTCTCAAAGAAAAGAGGTTTTATTGTCATTATAGCCCATGATGACCAAATCATTCCTGAAGGCATTGTTTTAATTTCCCTGTAGCATGCTTTAACATTTACAAATTTAATGAGGTCCTAAAGACAACAATAAAAATGGTGAAGAAAGTTTTAGAATATTCCATAAGAGGAAAAGTGAAAAGAAACAGGGGTGTTCATCTTGGAGAAGTTTACAGGTTCTTGGAGCATGATTTTCAAATATGTGAAAGTTGGAGGAGAAAATAGATTTGGTCTGATAACCTCTGTGGAAGGATTAGGTTATCGAGCAGCTAAGGGCCAGTATCTATGCCTGAGCCATTGAACAGGGTAAAGAGTAGCAGATAACTAAATTCATTCTCATTTCAAACTTGTATGGGAGAAAAGAAATACAAGCCTGCAGAAATCATATTTTACTGGGATTTTTTGAAGGCGTATATCCAGGAGAATATATTGATATTAGCATTCTATTTTACATCCAGAATGACATTGCAAACCTTCTAGCTTGGGTTTTCTGTGAAGCATCTGTGTTCCTGCCCAATAAACCACTATATAATATATATAGTATTTTGTTTGGCTCACTTGAACAAGTTATATTTCACTTTGGCATAATGACAAGTCAGGCTTCTTGACAATGCCTTTCACTCAGTATGGCATAAAAAATGTGCATTAGGCTATTTTAATTTTGGCTTTCATAAATGAGATTCCCAATAAGGAAGGATGTCTTGAGAGAACATTTTGTATTTTCAACCTAGAATTAAATGCCAACTAGGGTGATCTCAGAAGAACTGTAGTGCTAACTATGGCAGCAAATGATCATATAGGAATAGAATATAATTCAACATTTGGCTCTATATGCTTGGTATTCTCTACCATATCAGATGCTAATCTGGTAAAGATTTATGCATGACAGATAAAAACCTTCTCCCCTTTTTGATTTTCTGTAAAATATTCTTTTAAGATCAGGATGTAGCTAGGAGAGACTACCTCTTACATAAAATAAACTCAAATATTTAAAAAGACAAATTATGCCATGCCCATCTTCTATAGAAATCCAGATTGTCAAAGGCTTAGATATATTGGACTTGACAAAAACACTTTCTTTAGATGTTGCCCAGTTCTTTCAGTAAGTAATATTTAAGAACTAAGAATTTCAAGTTAATTATTTAGGGTGTATTGGCCAACACACAACTTTTATAGGCTTACTGACACTTTCATTTATAATAATAATAATAATAATAATAATAAGTATTATTTCTTTTTTAGGGTTTATTTATTTATTTTATTTTTTTAAATTTAATTTTATTGTTGTTGTATTACATCCATCCCCCTTTTCCTCCCTTCTGTCCCCTTCCCCACCTACCCACTCCCCACCAAAGTCAATCTCACTTGTTGTCCATGTCCATGGTTCTTCCATGCTAGTTTCTTGACTAAACTGCTCCCCTTCTTTGCCTCCTCCTCCCCCTCCCACCTCTACTCTGTCCACTGAAGGTCTACTCATTGTATTCATGTATCTGGTTCTGTTTTGTTTGTTTGTTTGTTTTGTTCATTGTTGTCCTGGAATGAATGAGATCATATGGTATTTGTCTTTTGCTGACTGGCTTACTTCACTAAGCATAATACTTTCTAGTTCCATCCATGTTGTTGCAAAGGGTAGGAGTTCCATCTTTCTTTCTGCTGTGTAGTATTCCATTGTGTAAATGTACCCAAAGGCATATGAAAGAATTCTCAACATTACCAGCCATCAGAAAGATGCAAATTAAAACCACAATGAGATACCATCTCACACCTGTCAGAATGGTGATCATCAACAAATCAACAAACAACAAGCATTGGTGAGGATGTGAGGAAAAGGGAACCCTGGTGCACTGTTGGTGAGAATGCAGGCTGATGCAGCCACTATGGAAAACAATATGGAGTTTCCCTAAAACACTAAAAATGGAACTGCCTTTTGATAGATATTATTTCTATAGATACAGTTGCTATATTTAAAAAATGTGATCTGGCAGGACTATTTCTAAATTTGGCAATCCTGAATTATATTATTACAAATTCAGTTGCAATAATAGCAACAACTATTATTATTAATACTATTCAGGGCTAGGTAATAATGATATATGGTGTGTCTCATTTTTCAAAATTTATTATTTCATCTGATCCTATAAAGATTGCCTCTCAAGATTTTTTTTTCTTTTAAATTTATTATTTCCAGAGAGAGGGGAAGGGAGAGAGGCAGAGAGGGAGAGAAACATCAATATATGTTTGCCTTTCACCTGCCTCCAGCTACGGACCTGGCTGGATACCTAGCTTGCAACCTGGTTGGAAATCAAACCAGCGACCTTTCAGTTCATGAGCCAGTGCCTTATCCACTGAGCCACCAGCCAGGGCTAGATTTGTTTTATATTATCATTATCTATGAGGAAACTAAAATGCAGAAAGGTTATACAAGATGTTCAAGGTGTGCTTAGAAACTTGAACAGTTGTAATTTAATTCAGAATTCCAAAATACAAATTCTATGTTTTTCTATGTTTATTCTATTTTGACAAGCCACAAGAGAACATATTCTTGAAAGAGAAGTTCAGATTGCTGAGGCACCTGAAAGGAACATTTCCAGTATCAGCTTTCACTGGGAAAAATGTCACTCAAAGGGATCAAGGACATAGACAGTACACCATAGAGAAGAGAGCATGATAACCATGGTGGTGTAAGAACTGGAAAAATATATTTTCATCCTAATATCAGGAAGGAAGCTACATTCTTTTGTTTAGAATCTCATAAACTGTACTTAATAGGAAGAGTCTAAGATTACAGACCTTGAAACTGAAAAGTATTGGGATAGGAACACAGTTTTTTTTTCTTTTTTATTTACATGACTGGCCCAAACAATATAGGAGTATCTGTGGCTGTTGAGTTTGGAAGAAAAAACTAGATGAGTGTAATCCAGACCTTGCTCATTTTTTCTCTGGGGAGCCAGCCTCCCCATAAAGCCTATGTCTTGATCTACTTTTCTAGACTGCAAATTTCTCCATGGAAATTTACATATGCCTGTATCATACATGAGTTTTACAGATGCAGGTACCATGCATGGAATTTTATGGATGCAGGCAAACATACATGGAAACTATTGATGACAGCTGTGTAAGTCTGCCTAGTTCCGAGACTTGCCCTACAAATGAGAACCACATTCTTCAATATCACCTGTACCAATAATACAAGGAATATTTTACCCCACCTCTTAGCTGCTTTACATTTTCATTTTATATCATATAGTTGGTGATAAACCTATGGATGTGATATTTATTGGGATCCCTCAAATATCAACACTTAGGTTAGCTGTGGGGTGGGTCCTCAAGCTTTGCTCTCTTTTGTGATTATAGGTGTTCTCACCATAGTTAGTAATTATGCTCTATTTTAGAGTTGAAGAACCTGACCTCTGGAGCCGGAGTGCATATTTACGATGACCTGAAAATGGGACTAATAATAGTGCCTGCCTCATAGAGTTGGAATGTCTGAAGCGCTTAGAACACTACCTGAACATAATAAGCACCCAACAAATGTTAAAAGTCACTTGATAAATCCACATCAGTGCCAGGCAATATTCAGAGTGGAAATAATGAGTTGTGACAAAGGTATTTTTCATTCTTGAAGAGACATATACCAAATGAACGATTTTAGCACTGTTGGATACAGTTGGAAGCTTGTTATTTAATACAGTGGTTAAGGCAAATCATGTTTCAAATCGGTCTTTGGTATTCACATATTTCATATTCTTCTCTTCAATATATTTTTGCTTCTAAACCAAGTATTTCTTATTTTTCAAAACTAACACTGTACTATACATGCACAAATGCTTACAACTTATTTTTTAAAATACTTCTCACCACCTCTTGCATGTACTAGAAGGAAAATCTACATTTAGCTTTTCATGGAGTTGCCAGGGTAAATGACAAATCTGGGAGCTGTTCATATGCTGTCAAGAAGATTTAGGGATCTCTATTGATAGAAATTCAAGATTTTGTGAAAAAAGGATTTATTATTGTTATTGTTATTCAGCTACAAAATAATAATTGAATGAAAAGCTACATAATTTAACAAAATTCAAGAGGATGCTTTAAAAATAAAATACATGACAGAGAAGACACAAATACTCTCTATCAGATGTTTGGATTATCTAAAATGAGAGAAACTAAGCAATTAAATATGCTTCTTAAAAGCACACAGAACCTCAGTAGTGGAAATATGAGATTACAAATGTTAGTGGGAGCCTAGATCAGGCACCCTGACTCCAGTGAAAGAAAGAAGCCATGTTCTTTAAGAAGTCAGGCCTCAGATCCTAAGTCTTAAGAGTGGTTAATGAGTATAGTTGATATAAAAACTAAAAAGTCACTATGGGAACCCAAACTCTTCAATACTTCCTGGCTCACAAAAACCAGTTGAAGGATGAACAAACATTTTAATTAGCCAAACAGTGAAACCAATTTTTATGCCTTACCCTTGACCTTGTTTAACCACTTAAAATTTATCACTTAAAGTAGCAACCATCATGCAGTCTAGAAAAATCTACACATAGCTCAAGCAATCAACTTATTAATCACTTATACTTAATTTTCCTTCCCTTCACTATTGATTCCCTGTGTATTTTTCTTCATTTCACTTAGTGTTAGTCTTCATTTCTTCCTTTGCTATACTCAACCAATTCTCTGAGCATCCTTATCAGCAGTGTTTTGAACTCTGCATCTGATAGATTGGCTATCTCCTTCTCACTTAATTCTTCTTCTGGAGTTTTGATCTGTTCTTTCATTTGGGCCATACTTATGTCCTCAATTTGGCAGCCTTCCATGTTTGCTTCTGTGTCTTAGGTAGAGCAGATGCAATTGTTACTTCGTAAAAGGCAAAGCGGTAGGTATTCGTCAGTGCAGAGTGACTTATTTCACCACGTTGTGGTGCTATACATGGGGGTGGAGTCAGAGAAGGAACAATGCTGCTTGCTCAGCACTCGCCCCTTTTCCAGTCACGTCACCTACTTCTACTTGTTGCAATTAGTGCCCTTCTAGCTGTTGTCTTGGTGAAGGTTCCCAGAGTGGGTGGGTTCATGTACATTCTAGGACCATGGGGGCCCCCTAAACATTCTCCTGAGAGATGGACAGTTTATTCCACCACCCCAACCCCCACTGGTTTTCACAGCCGGAAGCTAGGAGACTTTATTTTCCCACTGCTGAATAGTGAGCTGCGCAGCCTAGCCTGGGGCTGCAATTGCTCTCCAGCTGTCTTTGCCAGCTTTAAACTGTCACATGTGGATGTAGGGCCACTTGTTCCATCAGCCTCAGCCACTGCTTTGCCACCACTGCCTTGCTTCCACCACACTGCATCCTCTCCACACTGGCGCCCTGTCTCCACGCCTCTTACCTGTCTGAGTGGATATGTCTTCTTTAAATTTTTGGTTGTTGGACTGTCATACAATTTTATTTCCTGGGCGTTCTGGTTGTTTTTTGTTTTGAGGTAACTGTAATACTTCTTATGGTTGTGGGAGAAGGCAAAGCATGTCTACCTATATCTTTATCTTGGCTTGAGGTTGTTCAAAGTCTAACTGATTTTTCATTTTCACTCCCTAAGTGCTCTTTACATCTTGTTTAGAGCATATGTCATATTATAGGGATTTTAAAAAACATATTTGCAGGACTGTGGGCTTGCTTGAGGGTAAGATTAGGTTTTCATTTTTGTATTCCCATGACCACATAGACCCTGATAATTATTCTTCACTTTAGTAAATTGTAAAAGGGACACTATTTATCATGGAAGAAGTTGATGTGATATTTCACTCCAGGACACTTCCCTCTTTTTGTTCTTAGTGTGTACTCTTGGAAAATTCAATTGGAAATATAATGGGCTTTATACTAGATCAGGGGTCTATACACTGTCCATAAAGGGTAGAGAATAAATATTTATAGGTTTGAGGATTATATGGTTTCTGCAATAACTCTGTGACTCTGCTTTTGTAGAGTCTGTGAAAGCAGCTATTGATGATACATAAATGAAGGGTGTAATTGTTCAAATAAAACCTCATTCATTATAGTGTTTTAGGTCAATTATACCTAAATGAAAAAAAATACATTTTCCAAATAGGCAGTATGCTGAATTTAGCCTGCAGGTTAAAGTTTATTGATCCCTAAACTCAAGAGGAAACTTGAGTATATTGAAGCATGAATGCTACTTTAGGTGCTTTACCTCCAGTAGATATTTGGTTTATCTACTCTTATAGTCCTTTGTGAAGTGGGAGGAATATATTTTTCTCATATGTTCTGCAATATTTTAGCTATGTGGCCATCATGAGAGTATATCTCTCAGATCTATCTCCAACTGCAGAGAGCACTATTGATCAATAGTCCCACTGATAAATTTAATAAAAATGTAAAAAGAAAACAAAATAAGGAGCAAAAAATAGTCCTAGACGATGCATTCTGAAATATACCCCCACATGGCTTCCAATGGACTAATTCCAGATAATGACTGAGCACAGGAGAGATAGCAAGGCAGATCCATGCCTTGGGGATGTGGGACTCTATTGACCCATAAACCTCCCTTAAGAATCCCATGACAGCCTTGCTGAACTTCCCTTATAACTGCACTGCACTTCTAACCAACCTTTCTTCCTCCTCCCCTTCACACTCATTGCAGTTTGATGACTTTCCCACCCTTTCCAACTCCCTCTCCATTTTCTTTCATTATTACATGCCTGAAGCTGGCATTTGCTTTGTGCAGCACTTAAACTAACACATTGATTATTTTGTATTCTGCAGACTCAGTTATAAAGGAACATATTGACATTGGCTATCACTTCATAAAGGAAATACGAGTGAAAGCAACAGTGGAGAAGAAATGTCAGAAAAGTCTTTGAAAATTAAAAGTGGATAGTGGGATGGAAATTGATTTAGTAAAGTACAGGAGGTTCTAACTAAGTGTGTGCAGACAGTATTTATGAAGATAATCAAGTTGCCACTCAACACAGAGCCCTGGAAACTGTGAGACTTGGAGGTGAGTGGAAGGTTGAATTTCAGATATGAGGGAATAATACCCAAAAGTCTCTGGCCCAGGAAATACCAAGCACAGTGGAAAATGGGGGGTGAACTAATGAACTCAAGCAGGTTAAGGGAGGGTCTGCACACTGAATCATGAGACTTCTAGTTCCCATTCTATGCTTTGCTCCCAGATCATTGGCTGCCTAATGACTAGACAAGGCTAGAGAACTTTCCTGGCCCAACAAGGATAATGATATTTGAAGATTATGTAATTTAAATCTGGTTTAACACCCTTTACTTTATAGACATTCAAAAGTTATGTTTATTTGACTAGAGTTTCCAGTTCACTTTTCCATGCCTTAGTTGTAAATAAAACCTGACAGACAAGAATCATCCAATACTTTGAGTAAAGTTCCCACATGAAAGGTAGAGGCAAAATCAACTATTAAAACAGGAGAAATAATAGGAAACATAAAAATTAGAGGGCAGAAGAAACTTTATAAATAAAGGAAAATATTTCTTCTGTGAAAACAAGAGCAGGTTTATGTAGAAATGAAATAATCAAAATAGAAGAGAAAACTCTTTTTATTTAATAACATGATGCTTTCCCCACCAACGAACAAATGAATAAACAAAACAAAACAAAACAAAGGAGTGGAATATAATGTCAAGGAAATTACCTAGGAAACAATGAAAAGAATGTGACCAAGTGCGTGAGTATGCAACTAATGGGAATTTTGGAAAGAGAGAGAAGATAAAATCATATGTAGGGAATTATATAAGAAGTGGTAAGTGGTAAGTGGTATGTGGCATTTCCAATAACAGAAAGACTGATTCTAACACAGAGGATACAAAGATCATAAGACATAAATCATGAAATTTCAGAAGACAATGGAACAATGCTCTATTGAGGCATCATCATACCAAAATATTCTTTCAAAACTTCCAATTGATTATGACACCTTTGTTTAACTTTTAAAAATCATTTCCCATTATGAGGGGTTAGGGTCCTTGGAATGGTGTATCAGATCATTCATAGTCTAAATCCTGGTGTTTTTCCCATATTTCTCGTTATGTGTTAAACACATAAAAAACAGAGGTTGTTATAGAAGTTGACTTATTTGTTCAATATTTATTTCTCTGAAAATTAGTCTAGCTTCATGCCTGTGTAATGAACACACAGTAAATATCCCTTAAATGAAAATGAATTAGTAAATATTCTGGAAAAAAAACTCAAAAAAACAGAACAAAACAGCCATAATAGGGCTTAGTAGGCATGTCTGAAGTTTTCCCAACATGACTACTAGTAGTTGATTGATAGAAATATATTAAAATTTCCTGGTTTGAGAACATTACATTTTTCTTAACTATTAGCCAAATGTGCTACATCAACTAACTGGGGTGGGTGAAGGGATGTACATCACTTCTGATAGATGTTCACTTACTCCCTTTAATATAGGGTTCTAGAGATATGATCATATCTTCCCCCTTGTGTTTCTCATTCTCCCAGGAATGCTACTACCAGAAGGAAAAGATAGGACATGATATAAGGATGGATTAGGTAAATGAAAATAAGGTCAGCTTGTGGAATTTTATAAAAACTATGCATTTTATAAAAACAATGTAATTTTCTCTTGTTTTGGCATAGTTATAATTCTAACATCACATATATTATATAATTTATTTAAAATAGGAATATTTATTTTGGGGCAGTGCTCTGAAATTTCAAATGATAGGAAACATGCTTCTCACATGAATACACTTTTGAAAGAATGCAAGTGAAAAATAAATTTAGTTCTGTAAATCCAAAATAAAAAACAGGGGCTATTTTATTCAAATGTTAAATAGCACTTATATTTGAGAAAGACAGTTTATTTAAAACATTTAGGGAAAATTGGTGGAGTTGTTAATGGGATCTGAAAGATTACAGCTTTTAGTGACATGCTAGACAGGCATATTTCAACAATTTAAAAGTACTTTTCCTTCACAGGACTACTGATGTCTAATTTTTGAATTGGCAAAGTCTTAAATTCATTTCACCTTTTTAAAGCAATGTGGTTTTATTGTGATGAGTGAGATGTATTTTTTCTAATACACATGAAAAATAGTCCTCAGCAGCACCCGCAAAGGGTCTCATGGTGATGTCTATCACATTTCATTAATCTGAGCTACATTTCCAAAAATGAGATTTTCACTAATTAGCCAGGACATCAGGCATGAATCTTCCAAGTGACTATATGTATGTGTGCAGGCATGTGTATGTTTTAAAGTAAGGAATATGTGACCTGTGTCCTGTTTTATGCAAGTACCATGTCACTTGAAAGGACAGAAGAATGGTACCCAGTTGCAAGAGTGATGGTGGCAGAAATACCTTCTCAGCTGGAACAAAACATGGATGAGTCAGTGAGGATTTCAGCATTAAGTGTCCAAAGGTTGTAATGTGTGAGTTCTAGGATTAAGTTTTACCGGGTGGGTTTGTCAGTACTGTATTGTCCTTATATGGCCCATCTTGCAGGAGATAACAGGTGGCTTCCAGGAGGTGTATGTACTTCTATACAACCTGACATGGAAATTTGAATAAAAATTGAGCTGGCTCTGGAGAAGGAGATTTTCCAAAATATATCCAAATCTCTGACCTGTTCCATCAATCTTTGGGCTACTCTACCCCTAAACCATCTTTGCACATCTGGAAATCTTGAAATAGCCTCTCAACCATGTTTCCATACTTCCATTTTTGCTTCCTTAAGATTCATTCTTTCCATAGTAACCAGTGTGATAGTCTTAAAAAGAAATACAATTGTGCTACTTCCTTACTTAAAATTCTCCAATGCCTTCCCATTTTACTGATGACAAAATCCACATTTCTTGCAGTGGATCATCTCTAAGACCCCACGTGGCTCCAACATCATCTCAATCACTCTCACCTCTGGCCACAAAGACATTCTTGGGGTATTCTTTTAGAGATATTGAATTTGCTCTTCCCTTTGGTTGGAACATTCTTTATGAAAGCATTTCTATATTTGAATCATTCCTTTTTATTGTCATTTAGGTCTTAGCTCAAATATCTTGATCTAATCTAAATCACATACCTCCTTCCACCATATCATCTTTTTAATTTTATAATATCTACCATAATTTCTATCATCTATCTATCATTCGGCTAGTTGCCACTTTAGTGTCTATCCCACTCTTCCGCCCACTAGAATATAAATTTTATTGAGGTTGTAGATTTATCTATCAAACTATCCTTAGCTTTCAAACACTGCTAGCCTCATAATGACACTTAACACTGATCATTAATTATGTGCATAGACTGTTTCACAAGATAATACATGCATCCTGTGGATGCCTGATTACTCCCAAAGAATCCCAACCACACTTAATGATTCCATAAAATGAGCATCCCCTGAACCCTCTCCTTAAGTCAGTCTAACTTAATACCTCTTCCCCTCCCCCACTCTCCCCTGAACCCTCTCCTTAAGTCAGTCTAACTTAATACCTCTTCCCCTCCCCGACTCTTTCATTCTCCACCCCCCTTATCTAGATTATAGTTATTATACCACCTATACTACACTCTGTGGATGGAAGTCATGCCCTTCTGCCATCAGATAAGGATGACCCAATGCTCTTGGTGACCCACAAGCTGCTAGACTAAATTCATCTATCCCTGCCCTTTCATAGGCAGGGTGACATCAAGTATTCATTGGAGTGATGAGAGCTTTTGTCTTTCCTGTCCCCTGGGCTAGACCAATCCCCTTCCTTTTTGCTGGGTTTTGAAGGGAAGGGAGGTATGTATATGTTCTTTATGTGGATGGATATCATTTGGTTAGACAAAAACAAAAAACAATCCTGCTGTTTGTTCACTTTATGAACTATGGCATTGACCAAAAGTTTAATACCAAGTATTATATTCTCAGATCCTTTTTATTAATGCTTCTCTAGGGTATGATCCCAGGGGGAACCAGACACCTGGTGGCCCTGGCAGAGGGTCAGAAACATTTCCCATTGAGTGACTGATGATGTACAGAGGAAGAGTATCATTTGATACTAATATTTATCTGATAGCTCAGAGATGTCTACTGCTCAGCCCCTTAAGAAATTAAATGCTAGACTCCATGGCAGGACATACAACTGACCCTAAATGGGACCAATTAAAGTACAGACATATGGAAGGTCAGGAGCTCAGTCATTTCTCTGTGGTTGTGAGACCATGCCAATTCTTTTTCTTCTTCTTTTTCTGAAACCTATAATAAGGGTAGCAGGGAATCACTATAAAAATGCTTAGATATTGATATGACTGGATTACTTTTGGAGGTGCAGAAGGTTTAATTTTCTGATATAACATTTTGAAATTATGTGTATGCCTATGCTTGCTTTAAAAATGGTAACGTTAGCCCTGGTTGGTGGCTTAATAGATAAGGTGATGACCTGCGAACCCAAAGGTTGCTGACTCGATTCCCAGCCAGGGCACATAACCATGTTGCAAGCCAGGTTTCCAGCCAGGTCCATAGCTGGAGGCAGATGAAAGGCAACCATACATTGATGTCTCTCCCTCTCTTTACCTCTCTCCCTTCTTCTCTCTCTGGAAATAATAAATAAAATCTTTAAAATAAATAAATAAATAAATGGTAACTTTTATTATATTTCTTAACATTTGTTTGCCTGCTGCCCTTACAGCCACAGTAAGGTGTTTTTTAATTGTTAATATTATAATAACTGTTTGTGATGGGCTTTCTCCTGGAAAGTTATCCTTTCCCCATTGCCTGGTGATATTTTTACTATGTTTTTGTGTAATAAAAGAGTATGTGTGTGCAAGGACATCTGTTTCTGACATCTTTCTGTTCCAAGTACTCTTCTTTATTTTAGCATATTATATACCATTCCTTAGTGTTGTATTTATACTCTTCTCATTGGGCATCATATTTAGGCTACTATTAGGTTTAAAGTAATTAAAATTTACCAAGTTGATGGCAAAATTCTTCCAAAGCTAAGAACTATGGTAATTTTTCACCACTCAGAGTTTTAATTCTTGATTATTAATCTCTAAATTTAAAAATAAAATGAAAAAAGCTAGTAAAGCATCAACACTAACTCTAAGGTTAACAAGGAAGAAAGAAGACAGCATAGTGTTGTTTAGTACTTAGAAGATATTGGAGTTGAGGCTTGCCTTGCCTTTTGTCTCTATTCTATGAGTTTGGTTTGTTTTGTTCTATTTTTAGATATTTCATATAAGTGAAACCATATGGTATATTTCCGTCTTTCTCTGCTAGACTTATTTCACTTAACAAAATACCTTCTAGGTCCATTCATATAGTCTTAAATGTCAAGATTTTATTCCTTTTTATTGCTGTGTAATATTCCATGGTATGTATATATATATATATATATATATATATATATATGAATAAATAAATAAGATGTGTTATATATGTTTATTCATTCATCTATCAATGAACACCAAGGTTACTTTCATATCTTGGCTATCATAAATAATGCTGCAATTAACATAGCGGTGCACATATCTTTTCAAATTAGTGTTCTCATTTCCTTTGGACAAACACCCAGAAGTTGAGTTGCTGGACTGTATGGTAGTTATAGTTTTAATTTTTTGAGGAATCTTTGTACCATTTTCTGTAAGGGCTGCACCAGTTTGCAGTCTCACCAACAGTGCACAAGGGTTGCCTTTTCTCCGTATCCTCACTAATACATTATTTGTTGACTTTTTAACAATAGCTATTCTGACTGGTGTGAAGTTGTATGTCATGGTAGTTTTGATTTGCTCTTCCCTAAAGATTAATGCTGAGTGTCTTTTCATGGAAGGGGCCAATCTTACATCTTATTCCTTGGGTCTTGAGTTCACATGGTATAGTTACTGGAGACTACCACCACCTATTTATTGGCCATTAGTTTAATTTATAAACCTCATTCTGGAGAACAGCAATCCAATCTTATGGGATGTTACCTATTTTGTTTCAACCTCTGATGGTCAATGAAATGAGGATAAAGTGTATTGCAATTCAGGCAGCACAAAATGCTACTTTAAATTGCTGTATCCTAAAGATCACCTTTATTGTGAGGATCCTTTCCTGAGACAGTGGTCAGTGCCTCACAGAACCCACTGAGCACTCTGGGGACAACTTTGACCTTGACCCTGGGAAAGGCATCATTACTGGTGATGTAATTCTCTATTTCAGTCATGGCAGCTTGCAGAACCTCACATCAGTCAGTTAGGTATCTTGAGTGTTTTTGCCCATGTCCAGAAAGAATTTGCCCTAAAGTCACTGGTTCCTTTTTCTAAAGGGGAAACCAGATAAAAACTGCATTATATTTATATACATCACTCAGTCTAGAGAAAGTAAGAGTTGAGAGAAGGAAGAAAGCCTAATGATTAAAAAACTAGATTCTAAAGTCAAAGAACTTTGCCTGGGTTTAAATTCAGGCTCTTAAGTTCTCCAAACTTCAATTTCCTAATCAATAAATTAGGGATGATAAGAGTATCCATCTTATGATGTTGTTATGAGGGTTGAGGAAGGTCAGCTATATAATAGGAGAGCTTAGCACTCAACAGATTTCAAGTGCTTAGTAAACATTTATTAGGCACTTACTATTTTCCAGGAACTGGGTCTACAGAAAAATGAATGACCCCTGTCCTCAAGAAATATGACCACTATCTGGGATAAAGATGGACAAATGACCAGCAGATGAAGGGAGATAATTATAATGGGAGGCCTACAGTAGTCGAGGTGGGTGGTAACTTGGGATTCATGAAGCCTCACCCTGCCTCCTGAAGGGTGAGCAGAGTTTCTAGGTAAAGGAGGTAGAGAGGGATATTTGGGGCACAGAAAATATTAAGTGGCTCTCATCATTTTTATAGGCAACAAAACTTACTCTAGGTGTGGTGCTTCCACTTTGAAAACATTAATTTAACCAAAACCAGTCAAGCAACAATATAACTATACTGTGTCCTGAGAGTAGTGAGGGAGTGTGAAAAGAATAACTTTAATGAGAAAAGACCAGAATCTGGTTCAATTGTCTTCACTCAGCATCCTTCCCTCTTTGAAAGCTGTTATGATCTTTTTAGCATCTTATCTTTCTTCCTCAGCTCCTCTGCTCACCCTGAGGGTGTTCTATCCCCTTCTGCTGCATCTCTGATTCTAATTTAGTCTTTCCTATTTCACCCCTTACCCCTTATTCTTGCCTTTGATGTAATCCCACATTCTTCAGTTTTAATATCAGCTCATCTCCAACGACTTTGATCTCACTCCTCAACCACTTGTCAGCATTTTCCTTGTTATCCCTTGAAATGATTCTATCTCCAAGGATTAGGTCTTTTCAAAAGCAGATTTTAAGAGGAATTCAATAATTTAAGCTGTGTGTTTGGTAGGTGATCCCGAGGAGCTCTGAGGGAAGTGAGCAAGTGATACAGGGAAGAAAGGAGACCAGAAAAGAGAGCAGGAATGAGCAGGTCACCACTGGGGCAAGTAGGTTAATCCCAACCAGAACCGACTCTGAATAGGTCCCAGAGTTGTCTCCTGAGGGGTGAAGAAACAGGTACTTCTACTGCAATTCCCTCCTGCCCTTGGGATCTTAACTCCCTGGCCCCTGTGGCTACCAGAAAGAGCCCCCAGGCAGCAGAAAGAAGATACATATGCAGAATACAGGGAGAGGTGGGTCTTAAGGGTACCAGTAGCATCTGCTGCACTGAACTTTATCACCTAGCCTTTTTTTCTTGACTCCACTCTCCTTCCTCTCTTTGTTGCGGCCACTACACTAACCCATTTAACCACAAATGTCTGTACAACTTGGGAACTGACGGCTTAATACACAGATGTTACCTTTGCAATGTCTCATGTATCTACCCCCTTGCCCCTTCCCTTCTCAGTCTGCATCACTTCTCACTGGAGTCCAGCAGTAGCCTTCTAATTAGGCTCCCTGCTCCCAGACTCTCCACGCTCCACTTCTTCTTATATCCTGTTGCCAGAGTGATGTTCTTATCCAGAGCTCATACTTGCGTTCTGCCCCCAAGGCCCATTAAAAAATACAACTTCTACATGTGTGGGGTTATTGCTCAGTCTAACATTTCAGATTCTTGACAATATGGGTCACAACTACATTAATACTTCATTTTCTCACTGTTTCCTTACAAGTTACATACATTGCCTACCACTCCCTGCTCCCTGAACTTGCCCTGCATTTCCCCATCTGCGTCTTTGTTCTCTGTCTGCAATGCGAGCTCCACCTTATCCCTCTACCTTGTTGAAATTGTAACTGTTTTCCCATGGTAGCTTCTCTATGAGGTTCACCTGTTCTTTCCCTTCTTTGCTTCTTGTAGTATTCTGTCTTTCCCTTATGGCCCTTCCCAAATTGTGCTATCATGTATTGTTATTATTGCCATGAGATATTACAAGGCCCTGGAGGAAGAAAGGAACTAGCACACAGAAAATATTACTTGAAAAAATATATAACTGAATTGCCAGTTATATTAACTTTATTGCCAGATGCCAGAAGGTATACTTTGAAGTATTATAGATTCAGCTTATCAATAAATATGAAATATGCTTTGCTCAGATACAAATGACACTATCTGACTTGTCTCACTGAGGTGAAAGACACTCACACAACGGGTAAAACATTAAGCTGGAGTCACATTATTAAATATGCTACAGGTTCCAGGTGCTGTATCAAATGTGTCACAGAAGTGATTAGCTCAGGCACAGGTAAAAACTAATTTGCTTTTTGGGAATTTAATTATAGGAATTAAAATACAGAACATCTGGTAAACACGAACCCTTCTCTCCCATCCATAGTGACCACAACTTCTGCTGTAATCACATCCCCAAGAAAGGGCGATGCCAGACTCAAAGGCCAGGCCAGGGGCAGCCCTGGGATATGGATGGGGTCTTTTTGGGCCCTCATGTCCTTTTGTGACCACTCTTTGGACATTCTTTTTTTTAGAGTCACCTTCTTCCTCCATGTCTGTTTTCTGATGCCTTAGTACTCATGACTGGTCCTCACTGGCTGGTGCTCTGTATCTCGCCAGCAACTCAGTCACCCAGGTGCTTATCACCAGCAAGTTGCCTCCCCTCCATGTAAGCATTAAAGAAGGTGTGCTATTGCCTCTTGAGAAAAAGGAGGTAGCTTCTCTCCAACATCTCTTACATGGGTGTTCCTTTAAGTGAAGTACATGAACCACTTACACTGGAATCACTGTATTTGGAGGAGTAGTCACTAAACCTTCAGATTCCAAGGCTCTGCTACCATGACTGCAAATCAAAATCTTTGATGGTAGAATCCAGAAAAACTTTGTTTGCAGAATATCCCCAGAGATTTTTGTCTACACTAAAGTTAGAAAGCCACTGCTTTAAAAGTCTCTCACTTTGGGAAAGGACCACTATATACCTGTTTCTTACCTGACTGGCATAAGACCTGACTGTGAGCAAGGTCTGGGATAAGTGTACTGTTGTTTTAAGAAAATACCACGAACACTTCTAGAGTTTTGATCAACCACATTATTATATAGGTACAGAGTAGAAATAAAATACTTAACATTTTCAGTAATGGAGTATGAGAATGGAGACAGCTGGGAAAAAAGAGGACAAGGAGAAAAAAAAAAAGTACAAGATAGTGGATTAACAAATAACCCTGGCTGGTGGCACAGTGGATAAGGCACTTGCCTGCGAACCCAAAGGTCGCTGGTTTGATTCCCAGTCAGAGAACATGACCAGGTTGCAAGCCATGTCTCCAGCCAGGTCCGTAGCTGGAGGCAGGTGAAAGGCAACCATACATTGATGTCTCTTATCCTCTCTGCCTCTCTCCCTTCCCCTCTATTAAAAATAATAAATAAAATATTTTAAAAAAATTAAAAAAAAAAAAAAAACCTGTGATTTTCAGTGGTCTCAAGCTACTTCCATTAACCAGTTCTGGACTTTGTTGATTCCTAGTATCAACTTGGTATCACTGGCAGGTCCTTATCACCATGTGAGTTAGAGATGCTTCTTCAATACATATAACTTTTATATATCATATGCTATGTCTTTACTGACCTTGAAAGAGATTCTCTCTAGCTACTCATGCTCAGGGGCCGGAACTGTTGCTGCTGTTCAAGGACCCGAAAGTTCTGGCCACTTTCTGCCTTCTTAAGATTTCATGGCCTTGCTTCTGTGCAGATTCTGCAGACTTTGCCTTCCTCACCTGGTACTGTTCCTGGCTTTTGTCACATAGCAGGGATAGTCACTGTGGCAGGGTCTGATCCTTGTATATGTAGCCCATTATCATGGAACTTTTCCTTAGAAAGTTCTAGAGGCTCCAGATTCCCCCCCTAAATCCTTCCTTTCTTTAGAGACTTTTTTTTTTTTTTAACCAGAAACATTTCTTACCTCTGCCTCTTACCAGAGATAACTTGAAAATGAAGTTGTTGTTGGATCAGGGACATGAGTTGGGGGAAATAATTTTTGTCTTAGAACATGACTGAGGAGAACACATCCCCTGCACCCCAGTTAATATTTGGAACATATTATTCTAGAAGAGCAATCTTTTATACTTAGCATTTGTATAGAGTTAAAACTGGTTATTTTTGCCTTGTCTTTGATGATATCTTATTATTTTTTAAAAAGATTTTATTTATTATTTTTAGAGAGAGGGGAAGAAAGAGAGTCAGAGAGGGAGAGAGATATCAATGTATGGTTGCCTTTCACCTGCCTCCAGCTACAGACCTGGCTTGCAACCTGGTTATGTGCCCTGGCTGGGGAATTGAACCAGCAGCGACCTTTGGGTTCATAGGCTGGCACAGTATCCACTGTACCACTAGCCAGGGCTGATATCTTATTACTTTTATGAGAAAAATACAATATGAGTTTAGAGCAAAAATGAAAATTATATATATATATATATATATATATATATATATATATATATATAAAATCTTGTTAAATGCAAGTTTTGATTCAGTAGCCCTGGAGAGGGACCTGAGTCTGCAACCCTAACAAGCTCTCATGCTGCTAAGTCTGCAGCCCACACTTAGAAAAGCGAAGTTCTAGACATAACATATGGATGAATCTTTGGAAAGTAATCCATTATTTAGCTTGTAGGGTGGTATGTTGGAATGAAAACTGGGCTCAGATTAAAAAAGGCTGGCTTCTAGTCTGGGTACTAAGGCTTGCTATGCCAATGTTGGCAGTTCACATTATCTCTAGGCCTCATTTGTAAATTGAGGATATTAATCTGGAATGATCTTAATGGTTCCTTCTATAGCTATGAGTCTATGATTAGTTTTCTTGTCATTCATATTATAAGTGGCATAAATGGACCGAAGAATCACTATAGCCCTTTAAATAGTAAAACGATGTGTGGGTTAGTGTCCCTTGTTGATGATAATCAACAATATTAACAGAAAACCAGTGAAAAACTTTCTCAACATGTAAGCTAATTTGGACATCTTTTGACAGGAAGGACTTGACAAAGAATAGATCATTTAAATTTAGGGTGAATGGCTCCTTTTTCTGACTGTCTCTGAATATTCATAGATGTTGTATCTTGCCTAAAATTTCATAGTAACTTGATCATCTAGATACTTTTGTAACTCGTAAGCTTTCATTACTCTCAGACTCCTCATTTGAAATCTGCCTTCAGCATCCTCTTCCTAAATTTAAATTATTTTTCTTGAGGTTTTGCCTTTAAACCTTTTTTTAACTCACTATGACCTAACCAACCAAGCAGAGGCTACCTGCTCCATGACCGTAGCATCTTGCAAAGACCTCTCCTTGGATGTACCACACAGTCCCTCAAAAGCAAGGCAGTAGAAGTGAATTTGTATTTTTTCCCCTCTATGCTGGATATAACATTAAGAAAAGATCCTCCACATTTCTTATCACTCATTCAATCATCCTGGCCAGAAATGTGGGAGTCATTTAGATGATTGGAACCTCTTTCCATAGCTAGGGAATGGTGAAGTTCTGGTTGATCCTGCCTTCCAAATTTCTCATACACACACTTCTTCTTTCCTCTTCACCCTCTTTATTACTCCACTGATACTGACTCTCATCGTTAATCACCAAGACCATTGTAAAACCTTATAATTGCTTTCTCTGAATTAAGTCAGGCTCTACCTCCTCAATAGTTTCCTCCTGTCTGTGGAGTAGTCAAACCAGATAGGATTGTGTTATATTTCTTGCAGAGATTCATTCATAGCCTTCAGATCACTTACATGGTTAGGAGCATCAGTGCTCTCTACCTGGTCCTTACCTGTAGCATCACTTCATTTTCTCTTCCTCAGGCACCCAGGCCCTGGCCACACTGAACTAGTGGGACTGTTGCTTGATGGAGAATCTCCAAGCTTTTCCCCTCCTCCTTACTTGGAGTTCTCCAACTTTTCCTCGGCACCCCATTCTAGAGAATACTGCCCTTAGAGCTTTTTTGGATAACTTTCTTCTTCCTTAGCTAATAGTCCCTCCCTCCTCTGCACTCTGATATCACCTTATGTGATGACCTTACATGAGTGGTGGATAAGTAACGAAACCTCACACAGCAAATGCCATTAGAATGTAAACTCCCCTTTTTTCTGGCAAAGCAACCTTTCAGGTTGCTTTGTAATTAGAGTAGCCGTGATATCAGGAGAAGGGTAAGGAAATTCCTCAGTCATAGGTTGGAAGCTTGGCTCATTTTAGAAATGAAATGACTGAGGAAGACAGATTAAAAAAAAAAAGGATGGTTTCTTAATAAATCGGTGGCAGAATTAAAGTGAAGCTTTTGGGAACTATATCAGCAGTTATGAAGAATGTGCTGAACCATGAAGGAAAAATATTACTAAATAATGTTGTGTGCTTTTGTTGGGCCACAGACTGTGTTGGGATATTTTATCTTATTTTGTTTTTATAGTAATCCTTGGGAAAAGATAATTTTCCTATCTTCCAAGTGAGTAACTTCCCCAAGATCAAATCTTTAGTAACGGCTGAGCTGGGACTTTGGTTAACTTTCTAATTTATATCTAGAGGTCTCTATACCAGAGAAAAGAAGTGTTAGTTATCACACTTAACTGGCTGTGTGAACTTAACTTTTCTGCAATTTATCCTACTTGCAAAATTCCTAGAATTAATTGTAGATTTGGTTTAATTATGGTATGCACTTGAATGTTTGTTAAACAGACGGATGAATGAGTAGATGAATGCAGTCTACATAATTTACAAGGCTAATTAGCATTTCTGGGCCTAGTGGTGATAAACTCCCTTAGCTTTTCTTGACCTCAGGCCTTTTGTCTTAAACAATGAAGAAATGGATGCATGAATAAGCTATACCAATATCTGAGTTGCAGCCAGGAATGTTACAGTTTATGTTGAGAAACAAAACCCATCAAATAATAGTAGTCATGTTGCCTCACATATGAGCATCTGCCCATCTATCAAGTGAAGCTGGGGTAGCCTCCTGCTGCTTTGGTGGCTGAATGCCAAACACCAGTAGAGCAAGTTTCTATGTTCTTTGGAGCTACTTAGAGGTCTCCATGTGTCTCCTATTAACACCTTTTTACTATTCCTCTTACTACTCTGAAAGTCTCCAACAGATGTTGCAGTGCATCCACTGTAAGTTAAGAAGACCTAAGACTTTCTTTTCAGGAAGGAAGAATCAAGCCTTGGATGTATTATTTTCTGAACTGGGTTTAAACCAGCTTGGTAAACAGATTATGCAAGAGGCCCCTGAGGAGTTAAATGTATTCTCCAACAAAGTAAGCTCTATGCAAAGTAAACACCCTCTCCTCCAAAACAAAACAAAACAAAAACCAAAAACAAACAAAAAACCCCTGTTGGTTGTAGAAATTGAATGCTGTTTCTTTTGTTTTAGTGTTTTACATTTTAAAGGAGCAATGTCTTCCGCAGGATCATTTTGCTATCTCAATATTATGTTCCATTGTAAATTAGAATTGTTCTAGATAGAGCCTGCAGGACATTACAGAATTCTATGGCTCACTAGAATAATTTGTTCTAATCAACTAGCCAGTAGATAGTTAAACTGTATCATCCCTAAAAGTCTATCAGCTCTGACTTGGAACCTTCTCTGCTCTGTGACAGTTTTAGCTTTTTTTGGTGTCAAGTGTAGAAGAAACCTTCCTCAGGCTCAGACACATTTATGCACAAATCAGCAGCAGCAGCTTGTTTGGTTGCTCAAGCACTTTTAATTCAGTAATAAGTAAATAAGTAAGTAAGTAAATAAATAAATAAAGGATACATGATGCAAAGACTGACTTTCAGAACATGGTCCCTAAAGCTTTTTCCTTTTGGTCAGTGAGAAACTTTTAGAAACTGGAGGGCACTGAGTCTCTGATGGAGAATGAATGGGGCAGGGGGAGCAAAGTGCTGCCCTTGGAAAAGAAAAGAGGAAAGCTGAGACCTCAACAGTTCTGCTTCTAGCTGCCTATTCATTCTCCTTTGTGCCAAATGGGCTGGGTGGCCAGAGAGGGAGTAGAGTGGTCTAATCATTCAGGACAGTTAAGAATGAGTCTGGCTACAGTTGAACCTGAATGAGAACCCTGCAATTCCAGTTTTGTAGCTCTTTTTGTCACTAATTCTTATTTTTGAGGTGACTTTGGAGCTTTAGGTTTCCATCAATTAAGCAATAGATCAAGCACTTCCTCCTTTTCTAAAACATTATTACTCAAACTTTCAACATATAGCAAGTAGAAAGGATTTTATAGTGAATGTCACTATCCCCATTTCCTGGGTCTCACCATTAACCCATTAACTCATGAACTCATGGGAATTACTCCTGGTTGCCAAGACCCAAGACTTACTGGGCAGCTAACTACTTCTGTTCTTTCTGCAGAGGTTTCTCTTTTCACAGAGCTGCCTGAGACTCTATCCTACCTGCACAAGGGAATCTGCATATAGTCAGAGTGGAAGAGAGGACAACTCACCAAATTATGCTGATAGAGATGAATCTGAAAAAAAGAATACATAGGATATTTGAATGCTCAGGCAGAAGCTTGTCCAGAGAGCTGCCTGTCCTCAACAGGGGAGAAAGAAAGATGAGAAGCAGCAAGGTCTTCCTGAGCTTCAAAACTTGTTTCAGTTTTTCTATTAATCCCATTTTACCTTATTAAGATGAAACATTAATAAAAACTTATTTTTAGAGAAAAATGTTGAAAATTTTTAATTATTAAATATCCAATTCAAATTAGCTAGTTGTTTCAAATAAAGCATCTCTTAGTTTTGTATTAGTAAGTCAATTCAGAAGTGAAAAAAAAAAATTTCAGTGTAAAGCAACCCTGACTTTAAATTACAAAAAGAGTTATGATAGTAATATTTGTCATGTGTGCATTATCATATGTATCATTGACACCTAAGGAAGTTCTCATTGCCTTTGAGAGATTGCCTGTTGTGGTCTTACCCTCCTGCAAACATGGCAAGGGAAAGACCAGCATAGGACCTAGGGGTTGTTTCCACAGTTTGTCAAAGGATGTCCCAACATGCCAGAGGTGGGAAAGAGGAAGCCAACAAAGCAGAGCAATGTCCATTTTAGGAATAACAAAGCATGTGCTGAATTTTACATTCCTGGTGAGAAAGAGTTGATTGAAGAAATCCTGAGTTGTTCACCAAGTGGGAAAAGTCAGGATGACTTATGCATTAGAAAGTGATTAAATATTTACACTCTGGGTAGAGACCTACTCCAAAACACACCATAATTAAAATGCCAAAGATTATAAAGATGAAGAGAAAAATTTTAAAGCAGCAAGAGAAAAACAGTTAATTATGTACAGGGGAGTTCCCATATGACTGTAAGCTGATTTTTCAAAAGAAACTTTGCAGGCTAGAAGGGATTAGCAAAAAATATTCAAAACCATGAAGAGCAGGAATCTACAGACAAGATTGCTCTACCCAGCAAATATATCATTTAGACTTGAGAGGTAGATAAAGACCTTCTCAGACAAGAAAAAACTAAAGGAGACTATCATCACCAAACCATTATTATATGACATGTTAAAGGGACTTATTTAAGAAAAAGAAGATCCGAACTATGAACAATAAAATGGCAATAAATACACACCTGTCAACAGTTGAATCTAAAAAAACAAACTAAGCAAACAAAAAGAACAGAGACAGAATCATGGAGAGTGTTTTGATGGGAGGGGGGTTTTGGGGGGATGAGTGAATTGGTGAGGGGATTAAGAAGTTCAAATAAGCAGTTACAGAATAGCCACAGGGAAGTAAAATACAGTATAGGAAACAAGTAGCCAAAGAATTTACACACATGACCTATGGGCATGAACAAAATGCGAAGATTGCCTGAGGGGGTGGGATGCTGGTTGAAGGGGTCAAAGGGAGAAAAGTTGGGTCAACTCTAATAATCAATAAAATATAATTAAAACACAAAAACTGTATTATTAATTTTACCATGTAATTCTGCAGACATTGGAGTATTTTTCATTTGTGTAGGCTCCAACAATGGCTAGGGGATAAAAAGCCTAACAGAAATGTAAAAAAAATGTGTTTGCTATCAAAAACTCTCTAAAGATGTTGAAGCACAATTATGTAAAGGAAGAAATAATTTCACATATTTATGCTAATCATTTCCAGATAGCAAATAATTTAGACCATTTATGGTCTATATAACTTGCTACATGTTCCCCTTCAGTTCTTTCTTACAAAAGTATTTGTGTAAGATGTCTAAAATATAATTTTTAAGAACAGTAATTCTAGATTTATCAGCTATTTGGTAGAATTCAGTAGAGTTGAAAATTTAATTATTCCTGAAACAGGAATGACAACTTTATGGTACAAGTGGGACCACTCATGACTCCAGAGCTCAAGGCAAACATAAATGTTATGAAGCTTCTCCACACTCACTTCTGTTCTCTCCAGGCTGACATTTCTACCAATTGATTAGGGTTCATGTGATAGCCATTTCCATTTCTCTGACAAATATTTATTAGTCATTTACTGTATGTTCAGTAGTGCTCTATAAGAAGAAAGTTTGCTCTTTGCACCATTGTCTAAATTTGTTTTGTTGTTGCCAGGCATCTGGAATCAGTCCTAGTTGATCAAGAAAGTCAAATCAACTCCATCTCCAGCATGGAGCTTTTAAATGACTTCCTAGAGCTCAAATGACTTCAGGTTTCCATAATCTCCATCCACTCTAGTGAAAGAGCTCACCATCCTGGGGCCTAGATATGAAGTAAAAATCAAATGAATAAAAAAAATAATAATAAGCCCTGGTTGGTGGCACAGTGGATAAGGTGCTGGCCTGCAAACCCAAAGGTCACTGGAGTTTTTTTTGTTTGTTTGTTTTGATAAACTCTAGTATTTATTAAATTATAAATTTTGATAAGGTGCCAGCCTGTGAACCCAAAGGTTGCTGGTTCGATTCCCCAGCCAGGGCACATAACAAGATTGCAAGCCAGGTCTCCAGCCAGGTCTGTGGTGGGAGGCAGGTGAAAGGCAACCATACATTGATATCTATCTCCCTATCTCCCTTCCCCTCCCTCTAAAAATAATAAATAAAATATTTTTAAAAATTATAAATTTTGTAATCAAAAAGAATACTGTGGATCATGAGATATGTCAAACTACAAGGACTAGACAGCAAAGTCTATGGGAACATCATGAAATGTGTTACAGACAAGATAATGAAACATTAAGTTATTAGGCATTTTCTTTACATTGCCATTTCAGTAACTTTACTACTAAATAGTTTTGGCCTATTTTAAAATCCCAAATTCACATGTATTCTCACATTAAGCTCCCTATTAAAACTGATACCAGGCATCTCACAGGTGCCAAATTTTAGTCAATGGTTTTAAGTCAATCCATGCAGAAAAGTAAGACAAAATGCAGAAGCCAGATGAAACCATTAATGCACAGATAATATACACACACTGGCCAAAAGAACAGAACTGGTTTGATTCTCCAGCCAGGGCACATAACCAGATTGCAAACCAGGTCTCCAGCCAGGTCTGTAGCTGGAAGCAAGTGAAAGGCAACCATACATTGATCTCTCTCTCTCTCTCTCTCTCTCTGCCTCTCTCCCTACCCCTCTCTCTAAAAATAGTAATAAATAAAATCTTTTAAAAAATAGACTTAGCAGCACCCCAAAATATTTTTTCTTGACCTATTTTCTTGTATGCTTTCTCAGCTAAGTCTGAATCTGAATAGTTGACATAAATCAAAAGTATGAATTTCATGAGTAATTTAGCAGCGCTGACTCCTATTCTTGAAGAGAGGGTGATGTGTATAATCATTAGAAATCTAACAACTCCTGCTTGCTCACTAACTTCAGCCTTCCTCTTTTAGGTATTCTTGTTCTTCAGTCTCATGTCAGACTGAATATTTGCTTTAGACTTACCATTGACAGCTTAAATAAATTGTCAATATACACATTTCAACATGCAATTGAAGCAGACTGGCCTTTTGTCAGAAGGTGTTGGGCAATCAATCCAATTCTTCCACATGATTGTGCAGGGCTGTGATTGTGGCATTGGACATTTAATTTCTGGTCTGACACTCTTTGAGGCATGATGAGCAGAGTCCTGCAAAACTGGTCTAGATTCCTGACTGCGCTATTTCCCACTTGTATTTCTAATGAAATGAAGGTGCCGGGGAAGGCCACACAGAGCAAAGAAACTATTAAACATAAATTCTGGCTACTATTGTTTTGGGGACATGGGTAGAAATTCCCAGGTGGGCATTTTACTAAGATGGCACTAGGATCTCCACAGAGAAGAGCAAATAAGTCAACTTGATGCTTTGTAAAAAGCTAGAATTCCTCCAGTAGTTTCTTTACTGTGCCTCTTATTGGAATCAAGTATAAGACACCAACCAATATTGATTCATATTAATCTATTATGTAATTTAATCAGGCTGAACAAACATGACAGAGAAGTCTTTTGAAGTCAAGATTCCTATCCAAGTCAGCTTTGATACTACACTCAAGGTTTGAAGGTAAGTGTGTAAAAATGGTAGTTGAACAAAGGTGACATTAATGAGAATGTAAGTTTTCTATATAAAATAGTCCTTACCTCATAATTAGCTTGGGTACTGCCTATTTCCTGAAGTGAATGGGGCACAAAATTATTAATTTCCCTGTCTTTTTGTATCATTCTAATCAATATACTAATATACTAAATTTCTATGAAAAAAATGGACATAGTTTTCCTTGACCTCATCCTTGTTAGCTTCTCCCTTTAATAATTGAACTTCTATAATGAGTTGACTATATATATTCTCTCTATATTTTCACCTACATTTTATTTATAAGTTTTACAACTTAAAAAATTATTCATGTGCATAATTTTACAATAATTTAGAATAGGACTTATACCAATAAAAAGCATCCATATTTTGTTTTCATATTCCTTCTCTCTATCCCATACTTTAAAAATTTTTTTCTACTTTGAAATATTTTGATGCTTGTATTTATCTATCTAAATACTGATTTTTTTGAATGATAGTTGATGATTTAGCTCACTTATATCATCACCCTTCCCCACCCTTCTCTCAATACAGTCATATTACTACTTTTAATTACTTTATTACATACTTTTGTAACTTTATATAATAAATGTGTGCAGAATAGTCAATAATATTGTAATAACTATGTATGGTGCCAAGTTGGTACTTGACCTATCGGGTGAATCACTTTGTGAGTTATATATAAACATCTAACCACCATGCTTTACAGTTGAAATATAATATCATATAATATTAAATGTCAACTATAAAAAAAGCCTGATATACCAACTTTATTATTTAATGCTTTTGCCTATTTTTGGAGATACTATTACTAGAAGCTCTCTTCAAATAGCAAGAGTTTAGTTGTGAAGCTTACTAAAATCTAAAATTCTGCTAGATAACTCATAAATAATAAGAAACTGAACTTTTCCTTCTTTTTGTCTTGCTTTATAAAACAATAAATTGTTAAATAAGTATACATATTTTTCTTGTTCCTTCAATTATAAATATACACTCTGTCTCTTGACTTAACTTTCTAAGAAATGGTGTGTGGGCATTAACTTTCTGTGTCTGGATATATCTTTATTTTGTCTTCATATTTAATTTATATCTTTATTTTATATCTACATTTGATTGATTTATAGTTCTTCTGGAAGTAGATGTTCAGGTTGAAAATCTTTTCTTTCAGAACTTTGAAGACATTGGTATGTTGCTTTCTAGCACTAACTGTTGTGAATGAGAGGATGCCATTTTCATTTTATAGATGGTTTTCATTTATTTTGCTCCCTCTGTAGGGAAGTAGGGGCTTATTAATTAGATGATGTTTGTGTTGATTCCTAAATACTATAATCTGGGAGATTTGCCCTGTGTTGCTGACTCACAAAAGCTGTCATAAATTTCCTTTAAAGCTGTGTCCATTTATTTTATTTTATTTTATTTTTATTTTTTTACAGATTATGCCCACATTTTGTCTCTGGATGGGGTGTAAATAGTTGACTTTGGGCATTTTGTGTGACAGGTGAAGAATGACATTGGGTGAGTTTATTAAGGATTTCTTATGAATTAATTTGTTTTCAATCTACCTCTTTTATTATCCATTATATTTATTTTTTCAAGTTTGGGAGCACCTTCCTTTCTTCCTTTTGTCCTTCATAGTTATGCCTTCTCTATGCTACCACACAGCTTTTTAAAAAAGGTTGTATTTATTTATTTTTAGAGAGAGGAAAAAAGAGAAAAATAGAAACCTCAATGTGCAGTTGCCTCTCGTGTGTCCCCAACTGAGGACCTGGCATATGCCTTGACTAGGAATCAAACCAGCTACCCTTTGGCTTGTAGGCCAGTGCTCAATCTACTGAGTGACACCAGCCACAGATATATATATATATTTAAATTTTATTGTTGTTATATTACATCCATCCCCTTTTTGCTCCCCTCTGTCCCCCTCATAGATATTTTTTGTATAAATTTTTATATGTTTAAAATTAAAATATAGTAAATGGACAATAATACATCTACCAAAAATTTGGCAAGTAGTTTATATTTTTCCTTTTAAATTTAAAAGCAATAATCTGCATGACATAATTATACTATCATCTAAATAAGTTTATATTTTGGAATGGGCTCAATATATGACTATGAAATGCATTTTATATTGTTTTCTTTACTATCTTTGTTCAGAAAGAAAATGACTAATGTGTTCTGGGAAAAGCAATTATAGGAAAAGATTGTTCATGTAACAACAGAATACTTCATGAACAACAGTCAACTTCCTGGTAGTCTTTTTCTTTTTTCTCAAAGCCTGATTTGTTTGAATAGTTTAATTGTGTATAAAATGTTGTTCAAATTTTAGATTTTGGGCAAAATAATCAAAACACTGTATACTGGTTCCAATAAATGCCCACATATTTGTCATTAGCCAAAATGTATCGGGAAATGTAAAGAAATCATGAAGTTTGAAAGGCTAAAAGGGAATTCAGAAGAAATTTTTTCTCCCATTTGAATTAGCCGATATTTTTACCATGAACAAAGACCTTTGCATTTTGGCAAACTGTAAGAGTACAAGACAATGAACCTAAGGAAGAAGTCTGGGCCTCCCTCCCTCCCTCTTCCCACCCCCAGGAAGTAAAGTCAAGTGATATAGGAGCCTAAGGGCTCAACTATAAAGCTTCTACTGGCTTCTGCTAGTCTGCATCAGGTATTGACTAAAAGGTACATTGGAAGGCCTATTCTCCCCTACCCACTACCCCATGCAGCAAATTTGTCTCACAGTGCCATCTCTCCATTCCGCTGAGAAAGAGTTGGCCAGGAAAAATAAACTCAACTTTCACAGTCAATGTCCAGCCAAGTGCTGTTGAAGAGTCACACAGTCCTCTGAGCACCTGGGGAAAGAGGTAAGGGTTAGAGATGCCCCTATCAACAGCAAATGGAGCCTGTGACCCTAACACCTAGAAGATATTTAAACCTATTAAGAAAGGATCTAAAAAAAGAAAGAAAGGATCTACATTTCAGGGCCCTTATGGCAACTACACCATAAAACAAAGCGCTCCACATGAATATTTGAAGACAAATGGTAAAATAGTGATGCTAAAAGCTATAATTCATCAGGAAAGTAATGCTATTATAAAGCAAGGGAGAAAAATACTTTTTACTTGGAACATATTTGCCCTATTATTTCTAATCAGTAAATAATTTCTGGGCTACAGGAAAGAAAAGCCATTGTTATCTTTCCTTGTGCAGATTCTCTCCCTTTTTCCAATTAGGGTAATAGCTAATATTGTTTTATGCTCTCTTCCTGTTCTTTATTGAAATCTGACACAATCAATTTTTCAGACTCTATTTAAAGAGATTTCTTCCACTCAATTTTTCCAACATAAAATTGGAGGCAAAAGCTTTCTAGACAATTATAAGCATATGATTTGCTTATCAAAGGGTTTCTCCTAAATGGGCACCTTAAACCGGGGTGGGTGGGTGGGGGGGATAAGTATCTTGATTAGATTGAGGTGCAATGATGTCAGGCATCTGGCTAGAGTCCTTGTGGGAAGACACTGAAAAAGCTAACAGTTGTAAAACCAGAAAGGTTATAGTATTGCATGAAGGGAATGTGAAAGGCTGTGTCATAGCTGACATTCTCAAAATTTGCAGCAACTGTCTCATGGCTAAAGGCAAACTCGTCTTCTCCCTCTCAAAATCTGCTCAGATTTCCATGACCCCATCTCCCTGAAAGATACCATTTTTTCTCCCCACCACTCAGGTGCAAAGATTCAAACACTAATCAAAAGCTGTGGATTCTACCTCTGAAATGTCTCTGACTTTCATCACTTCTTTATTCCCATTATTACTACTCAAGAATTTCAAGGTTGCATAATCTCTTCCCTGAGCTGCAGCTTCCAACTTTATATCTATCTATCTAGTTATGTTAATTGCTCCCAGCTGGCCTCTCCTCATACCAATACGTCTTTCACACTTACTTCATATGATTTTCTTATTGCTATTGTGCTCTGCTAGAAAACTCCCAGTGTCTAAAATAAAAACTTCTTAGCAAGCATTTGAAGCCCATTGTAATCTGGTTTCAATTCAAAAGTGTGTTCATTTTTCATCCTGTGATGAAGGTTGCTTCCCTGCACTAGACTATGCTTTAATTCCCGACCCTCCACAAAAGAAATTCTCTTCCTCCTGTTGAAATCCTGTCTGCTAAAATCATGCACATCTCCTGAGGTTCAGCTCAAATGCCACCTTTATGAAACATTATCAAATTCCTCCAGGTGAATTTAATGTTCCTCTTCACAGTTCTCTCAGAACTCTTGGAAGTTACATTATAGCAGTGCTTCTCCGCTTTGCTGTACATCAGGCCCCTGGGGATCTTGTTAAAATGCAGATTCAGACTCAGTAGTTCTGGAACAAAGCTGAAAGCCTGCATTTCTAATAATCTTTCAGGGGATGACCCTGTTGCTGCATATTGGAACTACTTCAAGGAGCAGGGTTGTCATTTTCATCAAGGTGCAGAATTTGTCACCATTCTGCCTTGCATTGGAGTCCGCTGGAAACATAACTTCTTCCCATGAAGACTACACTCTTTCAGGGTAGGCTCTTGGTTATGCCTACATCTCACATATTTCCTAGTCTGCTGTCTTGCTGGCAACGCTGGTGAAAGGTTTAGTCAATGAAACAATTGAAGTGACACCTCAAATTAAAATTAAGACTGTGATTTATCTGAGAAATTTTCCCCAGAGAACACTCTTATAGTGCAGAAAGCATATGACTTACCAGGTAGGCACTTAATTCCCAAGTAATTTGCCACCCTTTCATTCACACAAAGGAGTTCCTGTTTTTACAGTACAACTGTTTGATCCTCTGAGGGATATCATGTACTGACTGGCCTGATGCCCTCTGATAATGTTTTTATTCATTTCTACATTAAATGCCCCATGTACCAATATCATTATTAATCTGGCTTTTTCCCCCTATAAATTTAAGGGTGATTTCATCTCTTTGTCAAAAAGGGCAAAGGCTTTGGAAGATTTATTTCTTTTGCTACTTTGTAGGCATTAGCCTATATGACTACATCCCAAATGACAAAACCTATTGGAATTCTGCTGGTTAGATCTGTGGGTATGGTAGACAGCTTCTACAATGACTCCCAGTGATACTGTCTGCCTATTCATGTCCTGGGTAATCCCTTTCCCTTGAGTATGGCTGAACTTAGTGACTTTCTTCTAATGAGTAGAATATGACAAAAGTAATGGAATATCACTTGTGAGATTAGGTTTAAAGTTACTTCCCTAGTACTTCCATACTTTCTCTGACTTTTCTTACTTGAACACAATAGTAAAGCAAATTGCTGTATTGAAGACTCATAGCAAGTAACTGAGGATTGTTGGTGAAAACTGAAAATCTGTGTTCTTAGGACTGGTGTTTAAGGCTGTAGAAGGCCATCTTCTCAATTTGCTGTAATGAGCAACATACAGAGCCTTAGCATCTTCTTTATTACTTATTTGTTGACCAGTCATGGGATTTGTTATTTGATTTGGGCTCAGAATATTTTTTGTACATCTTTGTTTACAAAAAATTTCAGATCTTTCAGCAATACATTTCTTGTTTTATTTGGTTAGGAAACACCATTGTTGGAGACTAACAAATGTGGGCCACACCCAGCATCAAGACATATTTCTAATCATGAATTCTCTACATTTTGGCAATGGGGACTAAGCCTCGGAGTGTAAATCAGAATAAGAAGTGTGTGGAGCCCTGGCTGGTAGCACAGTGGATAAGGCGCTGGCCTGGGAACCCAAAGGTCACTGGTTTGATTTCCAATCAGGGCAACATAACTAGGTTGCAAGCCAGGTCTCCAGCCAGGTCTGTAGCTGGAGGCAGGTGAAAGGCAACCGTACATTGATGTTTCTCTCTGTCTCTTCCTCTCTCCCTTCTCCTCTCTTTGAAAAATAATAAATTTTAAAAATATCTTAAAAAAAAAAGAAGTATATGGAGAATAAATAATACAGTTAAGGAGAAGTTCAATCACAGTTCAAGGTCTAACTTTTGAAACAAATGCAGATGCTATAGTGAAATTGATAGACCTGACCTTCTTCTCTTGCCATTAGAAGCTTAAGAATTTCCTAAGAACCCAAAGTTTGTGTGGATGAGTATCCAAAAGCAGGACTGGTTTCACATTCTAATAAATCAGTACTGCATATTTAAACATCAAATCTTCTTTTTTTTCTTTTTTGCTAAGTGTACCATTCCACCTTTGCAACCTATTTCCACAATGATGACCTCACCACAACCTATAGATGAGGTACTGCACCCGCTTTATCCTTGGTCTCTTTAAGGACAAAACTAGCTGAAATTATGTGAATATAATTACAATCAACCAATACAAGTTGATACTCAGGGCTCCTCACACTGGACTCCAGGTACTTTCTATAGGTTCTTCTCACAATAGCTGCTACTGCTTTCTATATCTTAAAGTGGGGATTTAAGATGGGAGGTTCAACCCTGTAAAGACTGCTTTTTATAGGATAAGACAAAAACCAAATACTATACTTAAAGGCTATAAGACTGGGTTTCAGGTGCACTGGACTTGTCTTGGCTTTGCTGCTGGTAGCCTGGGTGGTCTTAAGCTGCTCACTCAAACTCCCTGAGTCTATAAAATGATTTGAATAACCTTAAAAGTTTTTCCCAGGTATCAAGACCCTTAAATCTCTAAAGAGGTTTCAAAGAGTTTATCTTCATTCTAAATGTTAATATTCTAAAAAGTGTGGGCAAATCATAAACATTTATCTCAGAGAAGAATTGATGTATATTACTCCGAGAGCATGGAAGGCCTCAGTGCAGGTTCTGAAGAAGACAGTACTCATTTGAAATGTCACCAGATACCCAATAGCAAACCCACTAAAATCTGTGACATCCTTATTGCTTCTGGCATTGCAACTGGCAGGGATTTTTCTGTACACTACAGAGAAAAGACCAGTAAAATTACAAAAGGATGCTCCCTACAAATGCTTCTTTCCAAAAGACAGACTTAAACAAATGTTTTTTGAAAGCAATTTGCCTCTGGAATTAATTATAAAGTGGAAATTGTATTTACTTATTTCAGGTCATAAACACACAATTGAATGAGGAAAAAATCCTTGGGCATGTAGAAGGCAAATGATCAGGCTCTCCTACGCTATAGAAAGTTGCAGGGAAGAACAATTAAGTAACTTGTTTTTCAAGTTTGGGCACACACAGTATAATAGAAAAATGTCTCACAGATCTTTGGAATAAAATGTGATTTCCAAGTTGCTGGTCATACTTCCTTCCTGTCTCTCAGGGTGTATTAGTCTCACTAACCTTACACATTTCTCCGCTATTGAGTGAGCTCTAGGCCAGCAGGAAGGGCTCAGTCTGGAAGACATTCAATTGGGCTCTGTGGGTGGAGATTGGAGGAAATGTAAGGAGTAAGTATGAAACAACTGAAGTGAAAAGGTGACCATTGTTAGAGGAGATAATACTAAAAAGCCACAAGATGGGGGTGCTGAGATAATGCATTTTCTGAAATTCTGACCAATTCTCTCCTCTTTTTAAAACTTGGCACTCTGGGATAGAATGTTGAAATAATTAACCATATAGTTCAAAGCAAATTTCCTTCATGGTGTCTACATGAATTGTGTCCCAGGCTGGTAGATAAGAAGTTGGCAGCTTCCCTTCACTTTGGTGAGATTTGGTGAGATTGGGCATGAACTGACTGAATCACAGGGTTGTGTTAGGGGTGTCATTGTGACCTGTCTGTACACAAGGACAGGTTCCCTTGAGTTTTCCTTGCCCATGGCATCCAGGAGTCTCCTATAAGAATTCCCACTAAGGGGATAAAAGTTAATGCACACAAGGGAGAGGTAGAGGCAAAGATGGGGAGCAGCTTAGACAAGAACCTAGTATAAAGGAACCATGGACATGGACAACAGGTGGGATTGACTTTG
>PVIW01002585.1:93204-209773 GCA_004026585.1 Noctilio leporinus
AAAAAAAAAAAAAAAAAAAAAAAAAAAAAAAAAAAAAAAAAAAAAAAAAAAAAAAAAAAAAAAAAAAAAAAAAAAAAAAAAAAAAAAAAAAAAAAAAAGTTAATGCACACAAATTTTGTGCAAGGACAATGGCCCAAGAGAGGGAAGAAGTGATTTTATCTGCTGTTTGGAGGCCATACCATCAGCTAGTTCAATGTGAGCCCTTGGAAAAGAAACTTTTGTAAAAGTGACAGTTAAAACTAAACAATAATAAAAAACCCCACATATTTTATTAAATTCTCTGATATATCTTTAAATTAAGACTAATTTTTAAGAACACTTTGAGGTTCAAAGTAAAATTGATAGCAAGGTACACAGACTTTCCAATATACCTGTTGCCCCACACATACATACTTACCCTATTGTCAACATTCTCTACCTATTTGATACTAGTGAGGAATCTATACTGACACATCATAATCACCCAAAGTCCACAGTTTACAATATGGTTTGGTATTGTACATTTTCTAGACTTGGACAAATATTTAATGACATCTATCATTGTATGGTCTAATATGGAGTAGTTTTACTGCCTTAAGCTCTGATATATTTTTTAAAGATTTATTATTTTCAGAGAGAAAGGGGTAGGGAAAGAGACACAGAAGGAGAGAGACATCAATGTATGGTTGCCTTTCACCTGCCTCCAGCCACGGACCTGGCTGGAGACCTGACTTTCAACCTGGTTATGTGCCCCAGCTGGGGAATCGAACCAGCAACCTGTGGATTTGCAGGCTGGCACCTTTATCCACTGTGCCACCAGCCAGGGCCAAAGCTCTGATATTTTTAAGGTGACAGGTCTTACTGCTTCATGTTTTATGTAAAATGTATAGCCTCACAGGCAAGACTATACAAATGTAATAGTAAAGAAGTAGAGGAGGATGTACATTTGATATTACTGGATAAGCATCAGAAGCCAGGTCTCACTGGCCTCAATAAGATGCCTTTAAAATACAGACCTGAAAGGAGAAAAATGGTAACCATCCTCAAAGGACTCCAGGGACTCCTAGAAGAATTTGAGAGGGCTGGGGTCACAGAAATGTTGTTTGAGTTACACTTGGTACAACTAGATTTTTACCATAAACTGCTGTGGTTATATAAGAAAAGAATAGATAACCCTTATGAAAGTTTATGAACTGCTTCCTCTGTGATACCATAATACTGTTGCTTTTTTCAGCAGGAAAATAAAAAGTTTTAATAAAACCAGTAAGAATGATTCCACCTGCAAAAGGTTGATAATCCTTACTTTGCAATCTAAGGCCCTGCCATTCTGGGTTAGTGAGTAAGGGAATTAATTGGTATTATGTTAGATGCAAAAGGATTCCCAACATTCTATGATGGCAACAGAAGCATTATTAAGAAATTAGCAGCATAATTAAAGTACAATGTAAAAGCTATGAAGTTCAAAACTCAGCCTGATTTATTGTTTATCCTGAGGCTGCTTGACAAAAGGAGTATCAACAGTTTTGCTTTTTGAATAAATTTCATTTTAATATTTTAAATCAAATGCTATTATTATGAATCAATATAACTGTGAGGTAATAAGAACTGTGCTACTTTGATTTGCTTATTCCCTGAAGATAAAAAATTTGACAGATCTATATATGTTACTGGTCATTCACTTAGTGACAGTGACTTGTAGGGATCCTCATGCAACTGAAAGGGCCTCAGAGACCTCCATGTGCATGATAGTATGTGCTTTTGTGAGCAGCGCAGTATCTACTATTCTGTGGAATTTTGTCAGGACCCTAGTTTAAGGTTAAATTGCAAATTTCCCAGAATTTTATTAGCCCCAACATTGAATATCTCCTTTTATGGCATTCAGTTTTATCTGCTTCTTATCATCAGTGCCACACTTATAGCAAGCAGAGCAGGGGGAGGAGATCTTGATGCTGACCTGGCTTAGAAGTCTTGTCTTGTTTGCCATATTATGATTCACATTACTACCAATAAGTTCAGCATTCTGCATTTCCCCTCTGTTTTTTAACTGAGGCATAAAATGCATAAATGAGGAATATAAATTGAAGTGTACACCTTAATTATATATATTTGTGTAACCACTACACAGATTAAGATATAGAAATTTTTCAGGTTTCCTCATGCCTCTCACTGGTTAATATCACCATTCCAGAGGTAACCATTATTCTGGCTTTTCTACATACAGAATGTATTTCTTTTTATGGGACTTCTTTTTCTTAACATTGTGTAAAATTTATTCAAGTTGATGAATGAATGTATTAGAATATATTTTTATTGCCATGCCCTATGCCACTGTTTGAATCAACTGCATATTATTTATTCTCCAGTTGATAGATTGTCTACAGTTTAAGACGTTAATGAATAAACTTACATTCTTGTATATATCTGTTTTTCCCCTTATATACTATATCTTTGGTGGATATAAGCATTCACTTTTCTTGGCTATATAGCTAAGAATGGGAATCAGAAAATAGGTGTAGGTTTAGTTTACTAGTTACTGACAGTTTCTAAAGTGTTTAACACTTGATTGATCTCCATTCTCACCAGTATTTAATATTTTTCTCTTTTAATTTCAAATTTTAAAATAATTATTTTAAAATAATTATTCCAGGGCAGTTGTCCAATGGAGGAGAGAAGCTGTGGTTGTCTGGTATATGGTCTAACTATATGATTTTTACTAAAAATCTATAGAAGCTATGCTCTGACTGGTGTGGCTTAGTGGGTTGGACATCATTCTGCAACCTAAATGGTTGCTAGTTTGATTCTTGGTTAGGGTACCTACCTGGGTTGTGGGCCAGGTCGCTGGTTGGGGTCATGCAAGAAGCAACCTATCAGTATTTCTCTTGCAAATCAATGTTTCTCTTCCTCTTTTTCTCCTTCTTTTCCACTCTCTCTAAAAATAAATAAAATCTTTAAAAAACATATGGAAGTCATGACAGTTGAGAAAAATGGTGATGATAATCAAAATAAGGTCATTTGAAGAAAAATCTGTAACAAACTTTCATTGACTTGTTGCCAATGCCCTCATTAAGAACCAGGAATAAGTCTAATTGACAAGTAAATCTCTTTAATCAACTTTTTTTTTTTTTCACATTTCTAAGAAGTAAACCTAAAGAATGAGTAGTGGTGAGAGATTTCCAAGTGAGATATCAGGTATGAGGTTGCTCCTTAGCATACATTAAATTGCTGGCAAGGTTAGGTAAAAAGAATATGGAAATACCAGATATCACACTATATTGCAAAGCCATTGTAATCAAACCAGTCTGGCACAAGAACAGACATACACATCAATGGAACAGCATGGAGAGCCCAGAAATAAATCTAGGCAACTAATATTTGACAAATGGGGAATGAATATAAAATGGAGTGCAAATAGCTTCTTCAACAAGTGGTGTTGGAGAATTGGACAGGAACTTGTGAAAAAATGAAACTAGATCACCAACTTACACCAAATGCCAGAATAAACTCAAGATGGATAAAGGACTTGAACATAAGCTGTGTCATGATAGAAGTCCTAGAGGAAATCATAAGCAGAAAAATGGTAGATATCCCATGCAGCAATATTTTCACTGATATCTCTCCCAGGGCAAGGGAAATAAAGGAACAAATAAACAAACAGGACTACATCAAACTGAAAAGCTTCTGCTTAGCTAAAGAAAACATTAGTAAAATAAAAAGGGAACCAACCATATGGGAAAACATATTGTCAATGACACCTTAGATAAGGGTTTGCTCTCCAAAATACATAAAGAACTTATACAACTCAACACAAGGAAGATAGACAACCCAATTAAAAAATGGGCAAAGGACCTGAATAGATACTTCTTCAAGGAGGACATACAAAGGGCTCGTAGGCATATGAAAGAATGCTCAACATCAATAGCCATCAGAGAGATGCAAATTAAAACCACAATGAGATACCACCTCACACCTTTTGGAATGGCCATCATCAACAACAAACAATAAATGCTGGAAAGGACATGGAGAAAAGGGAACCTTGGTGCACTGCTGGTGGGAATGCAGACTGGTGCAGCCACTATGGAAAATAGCATGGAATTTCCTCAAAAAACTAAAAATAGAACTGCCTTATAATCCAGCAATTTCACTGCTAGGATTATACCCAAAGAATCCTGAAACACCAATTCAGAAGAATCTATGCAACCCTGTGTTTGTAGTAGTGCAATATACAATAGCTAAGTGCTGGAAGCAGCCTAAGTGCCCATTAGTGGATGAATGGATCAAAAAACTGGGTACACTTACACAATGGAGCACTTTGCAGCAGAGAGAAAGAAGGAACTCCTACTATTTGTGATAGCATGGATAGAGCTGCAAAGTATCATGCTTAGTGAAATAAACCAGATAGCAAAAGACAAATGTCATATGATTTCACCTAATACAGCAGACCAATAGATGAGCAGAAGGAAACCAGAGCACAGAAAAAAAAAGGAGCAGAATGACGGTGACTGGTAGGGGGTGGAAGTAGGGTAAGAGTTTAATTGAAGAGCTAGTGTGAACGACTGATGGACATGGACAATGAGTTGGGGATTGACTGTGGGAGAAGTGATGGGGAAGGTGGGGCAGGGGAGAGCAATGGGGGAGAAATGAAACACTTATAATACAACAACAATGTAAAAAAAATTAAAAAATAATGTGGAACTGGCAAATTTATTAGTTTGATGAAAACTGCTGTTAGAAAATCATAGGGACCTTTGATCTTTTATTTCCTTTTTATCAACAACACAATATGGAAGGTAGTATTATTGTTGCTGTTCAAAAATAAGAAAGTTGAAACACAGAGGATTAAATAATTGGCTCAGAAACATAGCTAGTAAGCATGGAGTTGTGTTACACTCTAAGCAATGTCAGCTAGGACTGGGTCATCTGTTAACTCTAGGAGGCTGGACCATCCAAGAAGACTCACTCACAGAACTTCCAGTTTGTGCTGTTTTTGGATAGAAGCTTGACTGGGACTGTCAACCAAAATATCTCAATTTTCCTCTACGTGGCTGCTTCATAGGGCTTGAAGTCCTAACATTATGATGAAATGTTTTAAGCATGAAGGCAAAAGCTGCACATTTTTTAAGGCTTAGTTTCTAAAACTATACAGCGTTATTTCTGCTACATTCCATTGCATAAAGCTTTCACAGGACCAACTCAGATTCAAATGGAGGGGATATTACAGGGAGGGGGCAAAAATTTGTGACTGCTTTTAATACACCGTAAATACTAACTCAAATAAGAAAAATGACCTTAAGACAATGGCCGTTTTAATTATTCATAATTATTTTGGGTCCTTGCATATGATCTGACATTTGGCACCACTTTATTTTGTTTTAGTGACAAAGTCTGATATTTAAAAAATGCAGATTCAATTAATATATTAATAATTTCATGAATAGAACATTTCAAAATATATTATTTCTAAGGTGAATTTTGGAAAATTTATAACTTCATATTTATCAGCTAAAATAGCATCAGGTATAGACTTACCCGTGGGTCAATCCTCTCTTATCTTCATGGGAACTAGAGACCATGAGGGACCTTGTGATGTTTAAAGCAGGACTATTAAGTATTGGAACTGATTTTCAAAAAACATAGTCAGGGCTTAGTCATGCAAATAGTGCTGCCCTATCTAAATAATTATCTTGAAAGCAATATAATTATTGCAACAACACTGCTTACTTAAAAATTTCTGGAAATATTATTTTGGAATTGCTTTCAGAGTCTATAACATTCACTTTGAAAATCCTGGCCTGTTATCTTTTTATGAATGTGACTAATTTTTAAGTGTTGTGAGCCAAACAGACCTAAGTCTGATGAATGTGTGGGGCAGCCAAACTAAGGGTACTGATTTTGGTGCTAAGTAAGATTTAATGACAAACTAATTAGGGTTGACTTTCCTTTTGCTTAAAAATTGGCTTCTGATATTCCCTACCCCTCTAAAATTCAAACATGTTTTGAGCAATAACATCCTATTAAATACTTGCCTTTCAAGGTGTTGTGGAGGAAAAAAACCCATATTTGGATGTGTAAGTTCTTGTGTATTTATTTAAAAAGACCTTTTCATCATTACTTTTATTACTTATAGCCTGATCACATTTTTCTTATGTTTAACATTAATGTATTGTGTACATAATATTAACATTATATATGTAATGCTTTTAGAAGCATTTTACTCAATTAATTTTTAAATCTTTATAAGGTCACATTTTAAAATAAATAAGTTATTCAGTTTGGAAATAAGAAAATCTAGTTACAGAGAATTTGATGCTCTTTAAATGTCACATTATGTGGTAATTACTAGAACTGCAATAAAATCAATTTCATTTTTTCCCATATTGCAGCAATAGTCTTTATTATGAAATGGTATCAGAAATAGTGGAAGAAGGCAGTTATTTTATAAAGATATTTGAATCTAAAAGAATTAAAATGAAATATTATTTTGTGGAGATTTTTTTAAAAATGCATTTGCAAGACTATCTAAACCTCTAAATTTTTCCCAGAGTAATCTCAATTGATTCAGTTCATAATTCTAGCTTTGTCACTTTTGTTAAGCAGATTTTACCCTTTGATTTTTCTAAGAACTACTCACAGGATCAATAGTACCTGCACCCTATACCATTCTATGAATACAGCTGTTGTTCAGTAAATACCTCTAGAAAAAGAGATCCATACCCCTGAAAGAGTCTCCAGGAACAACACGCACCTCCTTGAGAAGGAGAAATTTCCTTTCACCATAAATGGCTGTGCCACTACTGAGTTTTAGAGTCCCTGAGCCTGTCCTAAGTACTTCAGCACTCCCTACTAGCATTTCTTTGTAGGCATCCCAGCAGAGTGAAGAATACAGTTCATTTCAATAAGCCCTATTCCAGAAGTTGTCCCTGTAATCATGAACATAGCTAGTCTTGTGTTGTCTGCAGTTTCTCACTTTAATTAAAGGATGAGTTTCCTAAAAATGCTAGTCTAGACAAACTGCAATCAGAGAACCCTACTCTCTCTCAACTTACATTCATTTGTACAGGGGTGGGCAAAAGTAGGTTTACAATTGTTGGTATGCAAAGACATGTAGATTACAATTGTAAAATAGCTAATATGCCAAATAAGGATGAATTTGTCAAGCGTCTGTTCTTAGGTTTGTTGCAAGAACAATAGCCTAAAAGGTAAACCTTCTATCACTTGAACTGAGACCCAGAGAAACCACGATTCCTAAAACAGTTTGTGAAAACTCTGTGCAGATCAGAGCACTTGCTCTCCAAATATGAAAACATGCATTTGTGTGTGTGTGTGTATCTGGGACATACAAAGGTCAGAGAGGAAGATTATTAAAATGCAACAGTTAATTCCAAGCCTTCAGCTGTTTATGTAAACATTAAGTTAGAGATAAGCTATTGCATAAAGCCAAGTTACAAAGACTAAATCCTATAATCTTCAGATCCTAGTGAATAAAGACTTTTTTCACATGTACCCAGGGCCTTTATTATAATGAAAACTATTTTGCTTTTTGAAATGTATAATGGGAACAAAGTGGAAGAAATGAAAGACTGATGACCGTAAGTGCTCTGGCTGTATTAAGCTTATTTTCCAAATAATTTAAACAAAAGTGAAAAATAAAAGATTAAATTAGTAGGGACTTGAGTACTTAAGTGTATTGAGGAAGGTAGCAGATTAAGAAAAGGAGAGGGCAGTGCCTAAAGACAGGTCCTGATCCAGCCATAGGCTCAGGGGCAATGAGTTGTGGCCCAGCCCTTCTCAAACGAGAACCCTCTGTAATTTCAAAAGTGCCTCTGACTGAACCTACTAAAAAGCTGTCGAGCATTTAGAGATTAAGAATTTCTATTTCTTTAGAAGAACCCGTAATCAGTTGGGGAGGGGGTTAATTTTTCTAAATTAGTTCTATCACACCATGCCTAAAGAGAAAAATAGACGGGTGAGACCATGGCATTGGTCCTTAAATGATTTCCATGACACCACACTCGTTTTAAGGTCTCACGTATTTATTACTGAACCAGCCTCCTAGTGCTGAAAAATATTAAGAGACAATCTTCCTCTTCCATCAACTTCCCAATAAAACACGCTCAACAGTCCAGATACCAGTGGTCTTCTCAGGAATGTAAAATGCAAGCAATCTGGACACAGTTTAAATACGTGAGTCATTGCAAGTGCGAGTCTTTAGAGACCCAGCTTGGTTCTTCTCCAGTGTCTCCTCTTGGCATTGTACCTGATTTTATTACCAGTTTTCATCCAAATCCACTGGGGTATAGGCCGGTTCTGCTTTTGCTTCTTGGCCAGGAACTTCTTGATCCTGAAGACCTTGTGAGACGACATATCGAAGAAAAGTCAACCGTTCGCACCACTCAGCCGCTAGCACCAGTCAACCGTTGGCACCAAGATGGCGGAGAAAGAGAGATGACGCTGCCAACGGAAATGCGTATCAAAAGGAGCTTCCGGGGGCGGGGCTTGGGTGCTGACATCCTGTGCCCGCCGCCATTTCCTGGGAGCCTGTGTCAGCCTATGCTCCAGTGCAACTGTGAGGAACTGTGCTTTACCTGTGCAACGTAATTTGTTTTCAGCGGATCTCTCTCAGCTGATCAGTGTACCAGGAGCACCTGCGTCATGGGTGAGGTCGACAGCCATTCTAAGTACCAAAGCAGAAACCCTTCCAAAGGCAGAGGGAGGAGAGCACCACACTTTTTCTTTCTTTCTTTTCTTTCTTTTCTTTCACAGACGAGGCTACTTTATTCAATGATTTATCCCTGTAATTTGCCAAGGCCACTATGTAAGAGAGCTAGGCTTTATTTCTTGGTCTCTTCCTCCTTGGGCAGAGTTTTGATGATTTCTTCCTTCATGGCCTGAAGCTGTTCTTCACGGCACTTGCGAGCTTTTTTAGTCTTAGACCTGCGGGCCTCAGCCTGGTTAGCAAGAAGCATTTGCGAGCCTTGTCGGCCTTCGTCTTGTGGATGTGTTCCATGAGAATCCGCTTTTTTTTTTTTTTTTTTTTTAAACACGTTACGCGTCACTTTTAGGTATGGGCTGCGGCACATGTGGTCTTCTGAGTATCGGGGGATAAATTATCCTCTTCATCCAAGTTCCTTTTCTCAAGCATTCAAGCATTGGCAGTGCCCTTTAGCTTACTCAAGCCTACATGCCTGCCCTTCCTGTGGGCCAAGGTGTTTGTTTTTCCGGCACCGAGCCGAGGAATAGACAGTCACAGGCTTCCAGTGATCAGCCCATCTTTGATCAGTTTCTGAATCTGTTGAGGGAAGTCAGCTTTGGCGATTTCATTGGTCATTGGGGTCCAGCCTGACCTTTTTGCCACAGCGGAGGACACTGTTGCTGTCCCAATGGCAAAAGGAAAGCTACTTTTTTTTTTAAAGAACTATTTCTTTCTCTTTTTTCTTTTCTTTAAATATCAGTGTGTGGTTGACTCTTAAGTGCCCTTGCCCTGGGACCCAGGCATGTGCTCTGACTGGGAATGGACTCTGCTATCCTTTGGTTTGAAGGCCGGCACTCAATCCGCTGAGCCACACCAGCCAGGGCAAGAACTATTTTTTAATATTTAGTATTTATAACATAGAAACTGCTAGGATAATTTTATGAAATACCTTCAACAGTGAACTGTTCATTCTTTCTTATCCTCATCCTTATGGGGATGGGATTGATAGTGCAGAAGGAGATATTTTTAGCCTAACAACACATTGCAGGATTTGCCTAGTAGCACATCAAGTGACTGTGACTAGGCATCTATAGACATCTGGGCAACAAAACTTTATTCAAGATCTGTAGCTCAGTGCTTGAGTCGTCCTGCTCTGCTGAGTTGGGTTCTGGTTGCTTGTGGGCCTGTGTTCGCGTGTGCTGACATGGCCTAAAATGACTATACCCAAAAAGCAACCCAAAGCTATGGGGCCTACCCTACCCAGCCTAGACAGGGTTATTCCCAGCAGAGCAATCAGCCCTATGGACAGCAGAGTTACAGTGGCTATAGCCAGTCAGGGAACACTTTAGGCTATGGCCAGAGCACCTATGGTTCTTATGGACAGACACAGAACAGCTATAGCACTGAGTCAGCTCCCCAGGGATATGACTCAACTGGTGGCTATGGTAGTAGCTGGAGTTCTCAGTCATCTTATGGGCAGCAGTCCTACCCTGGCTATGGCCAGCAGCTAGCTCCTACCAGCACCTAGGGAAGTTACGGTGGCAGTTTTCAGAACAGCAACTATGGGCAGCCCCAGAGTGGAGGGTATGGTCAGCAGCCTGGCTATGGTGGACAGCAGTCTGGCTATGGACAGCAGCAAAGCTCGTATCATCCTCCTCAGGGCTATGGACAGCAGAACCAGTACAGTAGTAGCAGTGGAAGTGGCGGAGGGGGTGGTGGAGGTAACTATGGTCAAGACCAGTCCTCCATGAGTGGTGGCAGTTATGGCAATCAGGACCAGAATGGTGATGGTGGCAGTGGCTATGGGGGAGGACAGCAGGATCATGGGGGATGAGGCCAGTGCGGTGGCAGTGGTTACAACTGCAGCAGTGGTGGCTATGAACCCAGAGGTCGTGGAGGTAGCCATGGAGGCAGAGGCAGCATGGGCGGAAGTGATCATGGTGGCTTCAATAAATTTGGTAGCCCTTGGGACCAAGGATCACATCATGACTCAGAACAGGATAATTCAGACACCAACACCATCTTTGTGCAAGGCCTGGGCAAGAATGTTACAATTGAGTTTGTGGCTGATTACTTCAAGCAGATTGGTATCATTAAGACAAATAAGAAAACAGGGAAACCCATGATTAATCTGTGCACAGACAGGGAAACAGGCAAGCTGAAGGGGGAGGCCCACCTTCTGCTAAAGCAGCTCTTGATTGGTTTGATGGTAAAGAATTCTCTGGGAATCCTATTAAGGTCTCATTTGCTACTCAGTGGCAATGGTTGTGGAGGTTGAGGGCAAGGAGGACCCATGGATCATGGAGGCTATGGAGGTGGTGGTGGCCCGGGAGGATTCCCCAGTGGAGGTGGTGGCGGTGGAGGACAGCAAGGAGCTGGGGACTGGAAGTGTCCTTATCCTACATGTGAGAGCATGAACTTGGAGGAATGAATGCAACCAGTGTAAGGCCCCTAAACCAGATGGCTCAGGAGGGGGACCAGGAGGCTCTCATATGGGGAGTAGCTATGGAGATGATCATCACAGTGGCAGAGGAAGCTATGATTGGGGTGGCTACCAAGGCCAAGGTGGGGACCATGGGGGCTTTCAAGGGGGCTAGGGTGGTGGGGACAGAGGTGGCTTTGGCCCTGGAAAGATGGACTCCAGGGGTGATCACAGACAGGATCACAGGGAGAGGCCATATTAGCCTACCTCCTGAAGTTCTGGAACAGCTTTTCTTCTATATCCAGTATTACCCTCGTTATTTTGTAATCTTCCAACTTCTGATCACCCAAGGGATTTTTGTATTGGACTATGTAATTGTTACTATATCACTGGTTCCCATTAAAAACCATCATTTTAGTTAAAAAAAAGAAAAAAAAAGATCTGTAGCTCTAATTTCAGTTAAGTATGAAAATCAGGATGTGTAGATCTAGAGAAGCTGGGAGGGGATCAGGGAGGACTGTGTATATGCCTAAAGCTCTGGGATCAGGTGGCTTGTTGTAGCCATGACTGATAGTGTGTACCTGGCTCAGACAGGTTGTTTTCTGCACATATGCAGACTAGGCTACCTGCAGAACTATTCCAGCTTTATGTGCACATAAATTTTGCTATATATAACTTTGGCTTTGAAAGGGGCCAGCTGAGCTTTCACAAGCTCTGATGTGGTACTCACTCCCTCAGATATTAGCTACCAGAACTGTGTGCAGACTTTCTTCTCTGGTCTTTGATAAGTGAACCTTGCATGACTTACCCACAGCTTTGTATTTTCTCCTTCCATTAATCCAATCCTATTCCTTATCTTTGTCAATATTCTGGTTATCCACACATCTGAATTTATCTAAGAAAGGCAATAAACATTAGCAAGAGAGAGGTTGGCTTATCTTGTTGGTACCCTGTTTTGAAAAACATGAGGACCAACATTTTTTTCCATAATAAAGTCAGGAATACATCTCCCCAGCCAGGTGCATACCAATAAATAGGTCTCCTGGAATATAAAAATTAAGGGCAAGATGGAGTAGGAGCCCTGAAGACAAGTTCTAGTTGTGAAAAAACAGAAGGGGAGCAAGGTCAAAGGTTAGGGAATTCTAGGTGCCCAAAAGAGGCATATAATGTCAATAATAGGGTAATGTTTTGCATCATCTTGAAATCCCTCCTTGTATTTATGTTAAACTATAGATTTTCCTTCTGGTAAGTCACCAAGCCACTATTTTTGAAAGATATTGGAGATAAAGTTACATTTAAAAATCAATCAGTTCTGTGTACTCTACTAGGTTACTTTATTTTGATTTTTTGGCCAAAATAGCTTTTCATAATGTGGTTTTTTTAATTATTTTTAAAAATTTTATTGTTGTATTACATCCATCCCCTTTTTGCTCTCCTCTGTCCCCCTCCCCACCCACCCATTTCCCCCAAAGTCAATCCCACCTGTTGTCCATGTCCATGGTTCCTTTATACTAGGTTCTTGTCTAAGCTGCTCCCCTTCCTTGCCTCTGCCTCCCTCCTCCCCCCAACCCCTTTCCCCCTGACCACTGAAGGCCTATTCACTGTATTCATATACTTGGTTCTGTTTTGCGTGTTGTTAGTTCTGTTCATTATTGTCCCGTAATGGGTGAGATCATATGATATTTGTCCTTCACTGACTGGCTTATCTTATAATTATTCCTTTGTCAGAGAGGACATTTGGGTAGACTTTCAAAGTGTTGACACCTCAGACAAGTCTGGATGATCCCCACAGAAGAGGTAGGAGATTTTTTTTCTGAGGCCAAGCTTTGAGGTAGTACTTAGGGTAGCTGAGCTGCTGTTTCCTCTCCCATATAATTATATTGAAATTGCCTCAACAAAGTAGTGAGCAAATTCCTGATTATCACCAATTTTTTCATTGTTCTTGAGAGTGGCTACTTTATGTCATTTTGGTATAGAATTCTCTATATAGTTTAAGGGCATGAAGGATAAGCTGAATTTGTAATTTGCCATTTTTCTACAGAGGTGGATACCATAGTCAATTCATTTTCTTTTGTTATTTGTTATATGCCATTGGATTGCAAAAGAATAAGCATGTACCCACACTCAAAAAAGTCATAGTGTGCTGGGAAAAAGTTATGTAGATGATATTAAAAGTGTCAGGAAAAAAAAAAGGTGTCAGAGAAGACAAATTGCTGGGAAAAAAACCCTCCTTGAACTGTGTGTGTGTGTGTGGGTGCGCACGTGCGTGCACGCATATATATGTATATATGCCCCCACCCCTGCCATGGGTTAGGGTTATTGAAGATAAGATGGAAGAGAAGGACTTATGCTTTTTTAAAGAATGGATATTGTTTTACCAGTTGAAGTTGGAATAAAAAAAATACTTTTCAAATGGAGAGAGGAGTGTTAGCTAAATCCAGGAATAGGAGAAGCAAGGTTCTAGAAGTTATATTTTAGTTATTCTCATCATGGGAGCATAACTACCTTATTATAAACCAAAAACAGATTAAATATTATAATGAAACGCACGAAGAAATGAATGAAATGAAATGAAAGTGAAATTACTTCTCCCAACTTATGCCATCATCACATCAAATTTGGAGGAGTTAAGCCATATGCTATGTTCTTAGAGGCTGGCCCTGGTCCAGTGTTGAAAGAACAGGGAAGTGAGGCAATATTTATGGAATATCTGTCTACCAGATGCCAGATTATTTACTGACATCCATTTAATGCTAACAACAGCTGATTTTATGGATTTCTGGGCTGTGATTCAAAAGATTGTTTTTACGCTGTTAACTACAGATATACCACCAAGTAAGCAAAAGATGAACGGACTTCATGTGTTTTTTTTAATTGAGAACTGAAGGTAAATCGGCTTCCCCTAGGCAAAGACACAGGGAAGGAATGCTTCAGGCGATGGGGGTTGGAAGAGGCAAAAGATTGGAAAGGCATGCTGAGGTTAGATAGTTAAGGCCATATCTATGCACAGTTGACACATTCATTAATTTATCAATTAATTAATTGCACAGATATTTATTGAACACTTACAGTGTGTAAGACACACTACTCAATGGACTCAATATCACCATAACAACACAGATTAGAGATTTCTCTTATAGAACTTACATTCATGTAGGTAGGGGCATGAAATTAAAAAACATGAATAAAGAGAAGATATCAAATAGTAGCAATAGGTGCTAGATATAGAACTGTAACAGATTAACAGCATAAGATTCTGGCTACTTTATACTGTATTGGATAGTTGAATGGTGAGGGAAGGTAATACATAAGCTGAGATTTTAAACCAAAACAAACTAAAGCAAAAAACCATACAACCGAAAAAGGTTAGAATTAGATTAACATGCTCAAGAAACAAGGCAAGGATGGCTGGAGCATAGTGGAAAACAAAAAGAATGACATGAGCTGAAGCCAGATGAGTAGGCAGGGGCCAGATCATTTGTGGATTTGTGAGATATTTGGATTTTATTCCAAGGGGAAGGGGAAACTGTTAAGAGTCTTAAATTAGAAATTATCTGATATAACACTTTAAAAGATTTTAAAAGACTTCTCTGCTATGTGGAAGTGAATCTGGAGGTTCAAGAATGGCGTCAATACCAGCTGGAAGTCATTGCTGCATGAGAGTCTTCTCTTGGATTTATGCAGTTGCTTAGAAAGCTGTGAGAGGAGAACAGGCTCATAATTTAATAATTCATGCTGGTGAAGGCTTATGCAATCCTTGATCACATAAGGAGCTATAAGTTATCAAGCATTTGGAACACAGACATTTGTGCAGCAAGATATTTCCTGTTTCCTGACAGAGACTCCCCCCAACTTTTCAAAACTATCAGTAGTCTTTTAATTTTAATTTTTTATTTTTAAAATTTATCGTGTCCTATCACAGTTGTCCCATTTCATCCCTATTGCTCTCCCCTGCCCTGTCCACCCCATTCCTTCTCCCACAATCAATCGTCCCCCTGTTGTCCATGTCCATGGGTCATCCTTGACTAAACCCTTCTCTTTCTTTCCTGCTTTCTCTCCCTTCCCCATCCCCTCTGGTCACTGTCAGTCTGTTCCTTGTTTCCATGCTTTTGGTTCTATTTTGCTTGCTTGTTTGTTCTATTCATCAGTTTCCTATATTAGGTGTGATCACATGGTACTTGTCTTTCATTGCTTGGCTTATTTCACTAAGCACAGCTTTCTAGTTCCATCCATGCTGTTGCAAAAAGGAGGAGTTCCATCTTTCTTTCTGCTGTGTAGTATTCCATTGTGTAAATGTATCAAAGTTTTTTGATCCATGAATCCACTGATGGGCACATAGGCTGTTTTCAGCACTCAACTATTGTGAATTGTGCTGCTACGAATATACGGTTGCATAGGTTCTTTTGAATTGGTGTTTCAGGGTTCTTCAGGAATAATTCTGGCCCTGGAACTACTGGGTCAAAAGGCAGTTTCATTTTCAGTTTCTTGAGAAAATTCTATACTGTTTTCCATAGTGGCTGCACCAGTCTGCATTCCCACCAACAACACACCAGGGTTCTCTTTTCTCTATATCCTCACCATCACTTGTTGTTTGTTGATTTGTTAACGATGGCCATCCTAACAGGTGTGAGGTGGCATCTCATTGTGGTTTTAATGTGTATCTCTCTGATGGCTAATGATGTTGAGCATTCTTTCATTGGCCTATGGGCCCTCTGGATGTCCTCCTGAGAGAAGAGTCTGTTCATATCCTTTGCCCATTTTTAATTGGGTTGTCTATCTTCCTGGTGTTGAATCATATAAGTTCTTTATATATTTTGGAGCTCAAACCCTTATCTGGGATATCATTGACAAATATGCTTTCCCTTATAGTTGGTTCCATTTTCATTTCTCTGATATTTTCTTTAGTTGAGCAGAATCTTTTTAGTTTGATATAGTCCCATTTGCTTATTTGTTCATTTCCCTTGTCCTAGAAGAAATATCAGTGAAAATATTGCTGTGTGGGATATATGAAATTTTACTGCCTATGTTTTCCTCTAGGACTTTTATGGTGGCATGGCTTATGTTGAAATCTTTCGGTGATCTTGAGTTTATTCTGGTGTATGGTGTAAGCTGGTGATCTAGTTTCTTTCATTCTTTTTTCTTTTTTTCTTCCTCTTTTTCTTTCTTTCTTTCTTCCTTTCTTTTTTTTCTTTTTTCTTTTTGCATGTCCCTGTCAAATTCTATCAACACCATTTGTTAAAGAGGCTATTTTTACTCCATTTTATGCTTCTGCCCCCTTTGTCAAATATTAGTTGACCATAGAGGCTTGGGTTTATTTCTGGGCTCTGTGTTCTATCATTGATCTATATGTCTTGTCTTTTCTTTTCTTTCTTTCTTTCTTTCCCTCCCCCCACCCCTCTCTCTCTCTCTCTCTCTCTCTCTCTCTCATATTATGCTGTTACATTTGTCCCAATTTCTTTTCCCATTGCTTGTCTCCATTCAGCACTCATTCACACTTTCAACTGCAAAGGAATCAGTATTAAAAGGATGTAAAGAGGTTGGAACTATTGTAAGAAATGAAAAACAAATGAGTTGACTAACTGAAAAATAAATTGAGTTTTAAAGGCAGGGGAGGAGCAATAATAATAGGGTAACAGGACAAGGCAGTAAGAGAAAAAGTAAAATTTATATCTTATATAAAAAAGGAAGGGATGAAAGCAGAATAAAGCAAGAGAAGGGAAGTGTATAGTATTAAGTTTAAAAAGAAGTTATGTTTTTGAGAGAACAAAGACACACACAATAAGGAAGATTAATTAAAAAGTTAGGAACCAAATTAGGGAAGAAGTTTCACCATGGCACTGTCAATGACCTATGAGCTAAGATTAATAAAGGTGGGATGGCAGAAGGAAGTTAAAAAGAAAGAAAGAAGGTTAAGAGATGTCTGGAGGAGAGAGAAGTGGTTTTGAGGGAGGAGGAATACTATCAGTGAGGATTGAGAACCAGGTTAAGACAGGGAAAAATTCAAATTTAATATGAAAGAAGGGAAGAGCTGGAGGAAGGTAAAAATGAGTAGGAGAGATGGATACTAAGATTTGAGACTTAAGATACCAGAATAATGAAGATCTATAAATAAGATTGCAAAAATCCTGTAACTGCCACTCTAGCCACACTCAATGAGCGTAGAGTGATCAAGGTGTATAGAGAACAAGGGTATTTTATGAACAGGAAAAATAACGTATGGTGACTGGTTACAAGAAAAATCATTTTGAGAGGCTGGACAGAGGAGAAATAGTAAGAGTGTGAATTGAAAATGAGTCATAGCAAGAGAGAAGGTAAATTTAAAACAAAAATAAGAAGAGGAAATAAGATGCTAAAATTGAATGAAAGAATGGAGGAGCAAATATGAGCTTTGAAGTAAACTATAACATAAAAACTAAGCCCTGGCTTGTGGCTCAGTGGAAAGTTGCCGGCATGTGGACCCAATTGTCGCTGGTTCGATTCCCAGCCAGGGCACATAACCAGGTTGCAAGCTAGGTCTCCAGCCAGGTCTGTAGGTGGAGGCAGGTGAAAGGCAACCATACATTGATGTTTCTCTTTCTCTCTGCCTCTCTCCCTTCCCCTCTCTCTAAAAATAATAATAAAATCTTTTAAAATATATATAAAAACTAGTTACTTAAGATGAACTAATTGGTAGGACAAGGAATGAATGTTAAAAGGATGTGCAGGATACAAATAATTTATGTAGAAGATCATGGTGGAACTCATCTCTGTAGTATCGGTTTTTTACCACTTTCTTCTCTTTCTAGTTCTGCCCCTGGTTATTCCAAATCATTCCAGAGTCTTGGCCTCAGCAGCCTATTAGTGACTAGCAACATTCTTCTGCCTGTGTCTGTCTCTTTTTGTTTATCAAGTCACTCTTTAATCTGCAGTCAGGCTTAAGCACCTTGAGGGTAGGGCCCAGTAACTCCTGTGGGTGGGGCTATTGCTTCCCCTCAGGCTGATGCCACTTGGAGGAGAATGTTCTTCTTGAAGGATGTCTCCTGCAGTACAGAGGATGAGTCAGCACTGGGGTCCTGTCCACTGTTCCTGCAGCTCTCTCTTCAAGACATCTCCCTAAGCATCTCTTAATTCATCCACCCTCCCTCTGGTGGAACTCAGGGCAAGTGGGTGGGAATGCAATCCTTCATGCCTTCCCAAAAGAATCTGTTCAGCCCCCATGCTGTAGCACTGGTCCCTCTGGATTTTTATTTATCAGAGCCACTATGTCAGTGTACAGACATGCAAGCCCAGGTTCTCTGGAGAGTCTCAGGTCTTGCCTCAGCTCTCCTTCCAAAAGAATCTCTGTGTGGCCCGCATGCTGCAGCACCAGTCCCTGGGGGCAGTATTCTCCCTGTATCTCACCCCCCTTTCCAAAAATTACAGTTTTTCACATCAGGGGTGGTCCACAATAGCCTTTGAAGTTTCCAAAAGGGGCTCATAACGTTGAAAAAATTTTTGATGGTATCAGTGTACAAATGACAACTAAAAAACTTGGCACTGCCTTCATAGATAGATAGTTTCATGTAGATTCATGATGAAAGGAAATTGTGCAATAGCCAATTCCTCTATAATGTACCACAATATATTAGAATAAATATAAGCAACTACTAGTTTTTTATCACTAAATAATATCACTTGACAGAGACATAGCTTTAGTTTTCTTCAGAGCATTTGGACAATCACAGAACATATACAGCAATGGAAGAAATTCATGGAAATCTAAACCTCACTGTATTCCCTTTTCTTTAAAATATTCTATTTTAAGCTAATGTAAGCTTAATATAAATCAAGGCAGCTATTATGGCAACATATATTTTTCTCAATCACTATCAAATGAAAACAGTTTTAGACTTTAAAACATAAAGAAGATGGTGACTACATTTTATCTAACTGTGCACAGTAGAATTTGATATCATCTCACGAACTTTTGCAGTGAAATAATCCTAATTCAGACTTGCATAATTGTTTCCTAAAGGCATTTTTGATGCCTAGTTCATATTTGAGCTTCTCAGTAAATTGTCAGTACATTGTAGTGAATTGATAAATTTCCCCGTTATAATTAACTTGAAGTAAAGGTGCTCAGGAGATAGGAACTATGATTAGAATTATGGGTGGAATAATTTGAGGGACTTAAAGGAAAGATTTTCTGAATGGATAACCATGGACAACAGGTAGGTACTGAGTACATTTTGGAGAAGTTTTAGAGAGCAGGGACAAAAATGAAAGAGGATAGCATCACTTAGTGAAGGTAGAGAAAATTAGAGCCAGGGAGCTGTGGTATAAATAATGTGGATAGTTGAACCAGAGCTATCTCAATTCCTATTGTGAGGCTTTGGTATTATTTGCAAGAGAGTTTTATAATTGGTAAAGAATTACTATGTACATTAATTAGTTTTATTTTTGAGATGACAGAATATGATTACTCAGATGCCTCACTGGAGTTTGAGAGTTGCTATTCTAGAGAAAACATAAATACCATCACCCATTTTGATACATAGTAGAAAACTCTGACATCAACATATATTCAGAGGTACACCTGGGCTACAGTGTTAGAGGATGGCATACAGTAAGAAAGCAAGAAATGTGGCCTGGATTTGGTAAATTTTGTTAGCTTGTGTATCTCTCTCTATACCTTATGATAAGAGTGTCAAGTTCTCAAAACCCAAGGTAAGGTTGTAAACATAGTGTTATGGTGAGCTATAAAACTTACCAAGATTAATCTGGGAATGAATGTAAAATATGATAGCCTACCTAAAAGTTATTTTCTCCATTTTTCTTACAAAAAGACCCTGATTTTCTTCAGAAACTCGATAGCTAAGTGCTTCTGTGGGGCTGAACACATCCACAGACTCATGGAATGGCCCCTACTTGATAGTTTAAATCAGCTGTGGTAATTCCATCCCCCTTTCCAGTAATTGGTTTAGAAATAGCAAGTGACCCAATTTTATTAATAAAAAGTGAAAGCTAATGCCAGAGGAACTTGAAGCTGGTGGTATACTAAAGGAATCCATGGCAACAGTAAAATAAATCCAGCCCCTGGCTAAATTGACTCAAGTTTCCCGGCATAAATATTATTTACCTCAGTCTATGCTGCTAGACACACTATGTCTAAAAAACACAAGTTTGCAAAACATAAAAATAAAGAATAAAATGCTAACTATGAAGAGATAAAGCAATGAACACATATAGCTTCAAAAATAATTTGGATATTAGAATTATTGTACAAAGATTTAAAAATGTATTTGATTAATATGTTGAATGCTCAAACATGGAAAGGGTAGAAACATGGCATTGCAGATTGGTAATTTTGGCAAGGAGAGGGTAAATCTAAGAAATAGGTACATGGAAATGTTAGAAATAAAAAATAAACCCAGAGATGAATAATAGCTTAAGCAGGTTGATCAGTAGCTTCCATACAGCTGAGACTAGATTAGTAAATCTGAAGAAATTAATCAAACTGAATTTAAAAGAAAAAAGTTAAATAAATAAAAATAGAGCTTTAAAAGTGTGGGATAACCTGGTTGCAAGCCAGGTCTCCAGCCAGATCTGTAGCTGGAGGCAGGTGAAAGGCAACCATACATTGATGTTTCTGTCCTCCTCTGCCTCTCTCCCTTCCCTCTCTGGAAATAATAAATAAAACAACTTTAAAACAAGTGTGAGATTATGTAAGTTTTACAGTATATAGATGCCATTGGACATTCCAAAGGAGAAAAGAGAGAGAATGGGGTATGATACTATATGAAGATATAAGGATTGATAATTTTCTAGCAATAATGAAACTTATCAAACCACAGATGCAAGAATATTAGAGAAGCACACTCAAGATGAATATAGAAAAAAATCACTTGGAATATTATATTCTAACATCTAACAACCAACTATAAAGAGAAAGTCTTGAAAACAACTAGAAATTTTTTTAAAAACCAGTATAAACAGAGGAACAAAGAAAATAATTAGCAGAATTCTTTCAGAATTTCTGCAAGCCAAAAGATAATGAATTGACATCTTTAAAATACAAACAAAGAAGCAAACATAAAACCCTCTAACTAAAAGTTTGTCAACTCAAAATTCTATAGCTGGCAAATATCATCTTTGTCTTGGGCATAATGTCAATACTCCTGTATAGATATATAGATTTTGAAACCTTTTCTAACTGCCACAGTTGATTTTGAGGACTCCCTTCTTTTAATTTCTGTAACTCTGACTTTCAAATCATGTGTTAGTTGCCTGATTCTTTCCTGAAGTGTCTTGTTCATGAATTACATATCTGGAAATCTCCAGAAAATTGAATATTCCTAGTTTTAAGGAAGAGAAAAAAAAATCCTGCTGTACTCTTCAGCCCCTAGATAAGTGCTGGATTCCTGGTAGGAAGGTGAAATATTTTAATCAAACTTTTTCATTGGTTGCTTTTGACCAGGATACGGCACATTTTTATCATGTAATCTGAGGGGCAAGAAGTCAACAGGCAAAATATAAAAAGAGAGAACAGGTAAAGCAGCTACTTCTTTTCTATGGCATCTGTTGCTCTTTATTTTCTTATAAGCAAGGTGTCTGCTTCTTAGCACTTCCTGCTCCCCTTATCTCTCTCTACCCGCAAAGGTTCTGCTTTGTTCAGTAAAATCTTCAGTAAATTGTTTGAGGATAGAAGGGCAAGAGCCTTCTCTTACTACAGCCACCTCCATAAACATTGATAATTGCAGAACTGCTTTCCTTGGAGCAAGGGGGTGAGGAGGGTCAGCCATAGAAGGCTTTGTTTTCTTGATGATTGCTTGTGAGAATGGAGGGAAATTAAAAGAGGACTTCAGGGGAAAGTGGAGGAAGGGGGAAGCCATGAAGGTTCTGGTAGTAGTGGAACTTTTTTTCCCCATTTTTTATTAATTTCTTGTTGTATTAGTTATTTCATCCCCCCCCCCTCCAAACCCCGTTACCCCCCTGCTCCTCCCACCCCATCCCTTCTACATTTAATACTCACCTTGTTATCCATGTCCCTGGGTTATTCATGCTAGCTCCTTGACTAAACCCTTTCCCCTTTTTCACCCTGCCATCCCTTTCCCCCCACCCCTTTGGTCACCATCTTTCTGCTCTTTGTTTCCATGTCTGTTGTTCTATCTGATAATCTATTAATCTATTCATTTTGTTCACTAATTTCCTATATGAGGTGAGATCATATGGTATTTGTCTTTTGCCACCTGGCTTATTTCACTAAGCACAATATTCTCCAGTTCCAACCAGGCTATTGCAAAAGGTGGTTCTTTCTTTCTTTTTCTTTCTTTCTTCCTTCCTTCCTTCCTTTCTCTCTTTCTCTCTTTCTTTCTGCTGTGTAGTATTCCATTGTGTAAATGTACTAAAGTTTTTTGATCCACTCATCCACTGATGGGCACTTAGGCTGTTTCCAGCACTTGGCTAATGTAAATAGTACTGCTATGGACTTGGGGTTACATAGATTCTTTTGAATTGGTGTTTCAGGATCTTCAGGTATAATCCTAAGCAATGGAATCACTGGATCAGAAGGCTGTTTCATTTTTAATTTTTTTGAGGGAATTCCATACTGTTTTTCATAGTGGCTTCACCAGTCTGCATTCCTACCAGCAGAGCACTAGGGTTCCCTTTTCTCCACATCATCACCAGCACTTGTTGTTTGTTGATTTGTTTAATGATGGCCATTCTGACAGGTATGAGATGGTATCTCATTGTGGTTTTAATTTGCATCTCCCTGATGACTAGTGATGTTGAGCATTCTTTCATAGGCCTACAGGCCCTCTGGATGTCCTCCTTGGAGAAGGGTCTGTTCAGGTCCTTTGCCCTTTTTTTTTTTTAAAGATTTTATTTTATTATTTTTAGAAAGAGGGGAAAGGAGAGAGGCAGAGAGGGAGAGAGATGTCCATGTATGGTTGTGTTTCACCTGCCTCCAGCCACAGACCTGGCTGGAGACCTGGCTTGCAACCTGGCCATGTGCCCTGGCTGGGGAATTGAACCTGCGACCTTTGGGTTCGCAGGCCGGCGCCTTAACCACTGTGCTACCAGCCAGGGCTTACCCATTTTTTAATTAGGTTGTCTGTCTTCCTGGTGTTGAGTCATGTAATTTCTTCATATGTTTTGGAGATCAAACCCTTGTCTGAGGTATCTTTGGCCAATAAGTTTGTTGCAAAAATATTAGAGATCTAAGGAGGAGAATCAAAGTTTTACTGAGGCATCTTAAGTAACTGTATCCCCTTTCTTTGCTAACACTTCAGAAGTTGGAATTATTAGAAGGGAAGGGAGTAGGGTAATATTGTAAAATGCTGGCTATCACCTCAAACAGGGTGCTGGGCACAATTGGTGGTAATCACGTGAAGCTTAACTCTCATGGATTAATTAAGTAACATTGTCATAGAGAAAAAACAGCTATGATGCTGAATTTTGCTAAAATCTGCCAGGATGTTGCAGAAAAACAATTTAAAAATTAAACAGGTAAAAAATCTTATTTTAGCTGCCAAGCAGGAATTACATTTTGAGCCTGCAAGCAGATATGCATGCTTAGTTTGCTTATCAAAATAAAAACTATGGGGAAACCTGAAAGAATTACTTTAATAGTCAAGTTGATGAGGTGTAATAAACCAAAAGGTCTCTACAAATACAAGTCTTTAAATACAATGTATTTTAAATACAAAAACAACAACAACAAAAAAAACCCTTGTGCCCAGAGACCACAGCTGCAATTGGGTATATTTTAACTAGACTGTGCTTTCTTTTCTACCCATCTTTCTTTAATGGGCATTTTCCTTCCACAAGAAGGACCTGTCTGCCCACATTAGGTCTGCTTCCCTACAGGTCTGAGTCCCCTGCGCCTGGCCAGAAAACCAGATGCTCTTCATTAGCTTTAATTGGCTGTAATTGTACTCATTATGAAAAGATCCTTGAAGTCTGAAGTTAGAGCTTCTTTTAAGACACAGCCAGACCACCTGTCAGGACTTTGTTGTACCACAGAGTGGCCTTTGCCAAGACAGTAGTACATAACTGAGTCAACAACTAATTTAGAAAGTATTTTATAGACTTTTTTTGTACAATGAGGAGATGGTTCTGGGTTAGTTACCTGAGTCTGTTTTCAAGAGTGTGTACAGAAATTGTGGTAGATTGTTTCCAAAGATGGTTATTCTTTGGAACACAGTTCTTTTCATCTTGCATGCAGTTTTACAATGTGACTTTGCCATTTTTCATCAAGGGATGGAGTATATATTCTTTTTCTTAAATCTCCCTAAAATGTTAGCAACTTGCTTTGGAAGAACAGATGTAGCAGAAATGACATTCTGAGATTTCCAGGCCTAGGCTTTTGTTTTTGCCCTCTGGGAGCCCAAAAGAACTATTTAAAGAAGTCTGACTATACTTCCTCTAAAGAGGTAGGCCATGCCATAACAAGCTGTAGATTATATGGTATTATAAAGAATGAAAAGCTCAGCCCTATTCTTGTATTCAAAACCCAGGTTTGACTGTAAATACTTTTTGTCATTTTCAGCCCCACATTTTTGGAGTGCAGCAGTAAATAACCAGTCCCTGGGAAACTAGCATTGTAATAGTAACACTAGTAACAATAATGATGATGATAGTGATGGTGATGATGATGATGATGATGATGATGTAGTTAACATTTGAATAACAGTACCCAGTGTGTGATGGTGCTATTCTAATTACTCTGCTTCAATTACTAATTTAATTTAACTAAATTCCCAGTCAATCCTATGAAGGGGATACTATAACTTCTCTCCATTTTAAAAGGTGAGAAACCTGTGGTCCAGAGAGGCTACAAAGTCACAAAGTAAATGGTAGAGGTTGAGGTACATGAACACTCTTTAGGTGCTAGGCACCACTGTCTTTCCATATGTTATCTTTTTTAAGTTTCATGACAACCTGACTTATGATATGAGTATTAGTTACTCTATTTTACAGAGGAGTAAAGTTAAGACTTGGAACCAGTAAATGAGAGAGCCAGTTTTTATAATTGAATTTATTGGGGTGACATTGTTTCATAAAACCATATAAGTTTCAAATGTACAAGTCAACAAAACATCATCTGCACACTGCATCTTGTACCCATTACCCAAAACACTCTTTTTGTCATTTATCCCCCACCTTGCCTACCTCCAACTACCACCCCCATCCCCATTTCCCTTTGGCTATCACCACACTGTTGTCTGTGTCTACGTGTTTCATATATATATGTATAATATATATACACACACACACTTTTTTATTTAATACCTTCATCTTCTTTCATCTAGTCTGCTCCTCCTTTTCCTCTGACAGCTGTCAGTCTGTTTCATGTATCCATTTCTCTAATTCTATTTTGTTCATTAGATTCCACATATAACTGCAATCATATGGCATTTGTCTTTCTCTAACTGGCTCATTTCACTTAGCATAATAATCACCAGGTCCATCCATGCTGTTGGAAAATGTAAGATTTTCTTCTTTTTTATAGCTACACAGTATTTGATTGTATAAATGTACCACAGCTTTTTACCTGCGCTCCCACTAATGGATACTTGGGCTGTTTCCAGATCTTGGCTATTGTAAATAATGCCACAGTGAACATAGAAGTGCATATATTCTTTTGAATTAATGTTTGAGGTTTCTTCAGATATATTCGCAGAAGTGGGATTGCTGGGTCTATAGGCAGTTCTATTTTTAATTTTGTGAGGAAACTCAATACAGTTTCCCACAGTGGTTGCATCAGTCTATATTCCCACCAGCAGTGCACTAGGGCTCCCTTTTCTCCACATCCTCATCAGCACTTGTTTGTTGATTTGTTAATGATGGCCATTCTGACAGGTGTGAAGTGATATCTCATTGTGGTTTTAATTTGCATCTCTCTGATTATTAGTAACATTGAGCATATTTTTATAGGTCTGTTGGCCATTTGTATGTCCTGTTAGGAGGTGAGCCCGCAGATAAGCAACTCTGAATGTGAGATGCAGCAAAGCTTCTTGTTCTGCACTGAGCTTCTAGGTATAAAGAGAGAAGATGGCTACTGCTTCATTTCCACCTTCCAGATCTTGTCTAGAGCCTCTTACAGCCCAGACTAACCCAGAACTATGCAGGGAAGAGAAATAAAGATACATGTACTTGGCCAGCCCTTAGTCATAAGACCCTGACAGTGACCCTGTGAAAAAATTAGGAAAAATATATTCATTTTCCTGGTGAAGAAGGATATCAATACTCTGAAAAGTCATGTGACTGCCAAAGCTCCAGGTAATGGGTGGAGAGTGGATCCAGTCCTGTGCTCTTACAACTGTCCTGCTGCCTGTGGAGATTGCCACTCCCAAAGATTATGTGATAATCCCAAGTGGTATAAAGATTTAATGCATTATTTTTCTAATCTTTCCTAGATGAAATTCATACTAAAATCATTGTGTTCTTTCCCCAGTAAATCTAGGAGGACTAGATATTGAAGTTGTGCTTGGTAAGGAGAATACTAACACATCTTTTAAAATACTGATTTCCCTTTTTTAGATTTTCTTCTCTGATGATTGCAAGGAGATGCGTTTCAGAAATGATTTGTATTAACTGAATGGACCACTTTCTGGGTGGAAATCTGTCCTTGTTCCATTGCAACTAGATAATCCCCTAAACTTCAAAATGTCAAAATCTCAGATTTCACAAAGATTACATTGTAGGTAGAATTAAGAAAGGAGAAGATGAGAATAGTGAGTGTTTTTTTTTTTTTTTTTTTTAAGAATATAACCCTCCGTAGTTGAGAGCTAAAGCCACACAGATAGTCTAATAAGAATTCATTTTCATTATTGAAAAATAGTCACATCCAGAGCACAATTTCTTATAGCTGCAAGTTAGGCTTAATTTGGTATCAGTTACTGATCCTTTCAAGGTCAATTAAAAACCACTTACCTTCTCTTTACCTGTGCTTCCTTTTATCTTAAATGGAACTAATGTTTCCCTGTTACTTTCCACACAGGGATTAACTGAAAATTAATAGATTTAGTGATATAAACAGTCTGGATAAAACCACAAACCACAGCTCTGAAAATGCAATGTTATATTTAATCTTGGGTTCCAATCAAGAGTTCTGATTCTGATGAAGATAAGTTCTCAAAGCCTTGAAAATCAACTGCAATTTTATTTCCAGCAATCTCACTTACTGCAACTACTTTAAATCACTTTTCATTTTTTAAAGCCATATAATCAATAACTCATAAAAGAGCAGCACGTTAAATGATACTGTTTTTCAAAATTTAAAAAATACATTAGCATTTTGTCTTGTTATATGTCTAATTTATCTTATTTGAACTATGTTTTGTGAAAAATTTCCAGTGCAGTGCCTGAAGCTTAACAGTATTTTATATAAATATCAGTTTCCTTTTATTCTCCTCAATCTGAGAAGGACCCCTGTGCAAAGTCTTTCAATAGATTTTTATTTATTCCAGGTAAAATCATAGACTTTCTTTTTGGGTTGGAAGTGTCATATTGTTAAAACTGAACTCTGTCTTTCTTTCATGCTAAAGAGTTATTGACAATTATTTACTTTTATTTTTGGGATGAATTTGGGGAACTGACACATTTAGGTAGAGCAAGAGAAATCTAGAAAGATAAATACGCTGCACTCTTTGGGATTGTATTTTTCAATGAGTTGGGTTCTTTCATCCTAATGCCATTGAAAATTTGGGGATTTTTATCCTGGATCCAAGTTCTCAGGGATAAAGTATGTCCTTCTTGTTTGCATAGTTTGGTGGACACATCTGGCCCTCAGTGTCAAGGGTCCAAAAGTATCATTAAAGGTACTAAAAATGTACTTGCATACTTCATCTCAGAATGCAGGTGCCAAGCCAGACACTTTACTAGCTACCTAAGGACCCATTTTACTGTCTGAAGGAGCAACCCAATTTTTTCATACTTTTGCTTCTCATATGGACAAAAATGTTCTTCTTAATGAAAGAAAAAAAGCAAGAGCATGAGCAGTCTGGATGTGTTGGGGATTTGTAACATTTGAAAAAAGAGAAATGCAGGTCAGGGTATGAGGAGAGATAATGATAGGCTAATTCTTAGATGTGTAACTCTCTGTCCTGGTGACCAATGAGGAGTAGATAGACGTTAGAAATCAAATACCTCTGTTAGCTAACACTTTATAAAAAAAACCTCTTTCACATCTAGTAGCAATGGTAGAACTAAAGGAAGCATAAAGAAGCCAACAAAAGGATTCAAATGTGTGGGGAAACCAAGGAGGAGTGACCAGGCGGAGGAAAAGTTTTTCTTTCAGATAGCAGTGTAATTGAGTTGGAAGGCATAACCTGACCTTTGAGAGATTCATGTTGAGGGACAATTAAAAGCAAAGGACTACTACAGAGGAATGAGCAACGATTTAAGGGACAGAAAGAAATGGCTTTCTAGTCTTGCCTCTAAGTTAGATAAAAAAAGGTAGGAAGATGCAATTGTGTGGAGGAAGCTGAGCTAGATTTGGTGAGTGTGGCAGACAGATCTTTTAATTCATCTCTGGGCCTCCTTGGTTCCCTAGTTGGCTTTTATTTTCCAACTGAACACTAGTTCTGACTCCAATATTCAAAACAATGTTTATTGTTTTCCTTTTCTTATCAATTAGCTCTCCTCATTTAAAAAAAATTAAACAGGGCTCTGGCTCTCTGCTCAATGAATATTTCCAGTGTCTAGCTGAGTGACATGCACACTTCACGGATGTCTACTGAATAACTTCACGACATAAGCAACCTTCCTTCCAGGTACTCATGTAGTACTAAGAGTTAGTCTTTGATGTGCCATTGATTCACACCTTACTGTGTATTCTTACTCTCTTCCCATTCTCCTGCCCTGGATTCAAATACCATAACTCTCTCACCTTTGGATTATCGCAGTGGTCTTTTAGCTATTCTTCTTCCTTCTGGTCTTTTCTAGCTAATCAATGTTTTATTGCCTTATTATTTTTATAAATGCCCATTTTAATCATAATACTTCCCTGAACAAAGGATGACTTCTCACCACTTACCTCTTAGCATCTCAACTGCTCTATTTAATTGGACTTACTTCCCTTATTTATAAAACTGGAGATTGAATGAGATAATCTATAAAAGTCCCATCCTATATTCACACCTGCAAGGTTCTGTTTAACCATATACTTTTTCAGAAGGAGGAGATTTGGGACCCTTGAAAGTGGTTGGTCATCTTGATTGAGAGAATTGGGACACATGGTCTGATGCACTTCTTTTCAAAAAGGCATGGGTAATTGGAGAATAATAAAAGAGATACACTATTAGCTGTGCCTTTCTCCCAATAGCCCCTTTTGGAATAACACAGGAAATCCCCCAGGATAGGTGGTGGCCCTATAGGGGTAGGGTCCTATGGAGGCAGATGGCAGTAATAGGCATGGGTGTCCTAACAAGAATCTGAGGAAAGCCTGGCTACTTTAGCTAACGAGGATGCATTTGGCCATTATTTAGTTAACAAGGTACATAATTTGAGTGTTATGTTATAATTTTGAATAGTTATAGTTGGTAGCTAATAAATAGGGAGTAATAGTCTTTATTCCTCTCTGTAGTATGCTTTTAAGTTATAGAACTGTATAGAAAAATGTGAAGTGACTAAAGTGTTTTATAATTTACATTTGAAGTACATCTGATAGAGCTGTCCTATACAGGTAGGGCATAGCTTTTAGGGAAGGGCAGGAAGCACAGAAGAATTTAGAACCAAAAGGATATTTTGTAATTCATCATGATATATTACCCAATTAAGTATGGGAAATATTAGTGGTTACTCTTTGTTTCTTTATTATAGTGGTCCTCAGGTTTTTTTAGGCTCATCTTTAGGCTAGTAGAACTAATTATGTCTGGCGAACCAGGGTTCAGGGAGCATGCATGATTAACCTGCACCCAGCAGCACTATATTTCCACAAACTTCTTTTCCTGGAGTCCCCAATATAAATTATCTATACCAGATGAACTAGACTCCTAACTGGACCCTTGGTTTCACTTAGTCTAGGTAGCATATTAAATATACAGGTGGTTTAGTGAGCAAACCATGGGAAGTCTCATATACCTATCAGGAATCCAAACACAAACTCAACTAGCATTATGATCTTGAGCAAGACTTATCCCTCATAAATCTCAGTTCCTTCATTTGTCAAATCAGAATGCCACAGGTCTTGAGGGTTAAATGATATAATGCACAGGCAAGGTTTTATACAGCTTAAAGTAATACATTGCTCTGAGGTGTTATTCCATCATGTACCTTTCTCCAGTTGTATACATTTCTCCAGGAAGGAGACCATATCTTCTCATTTTGCCTCTCTGGCACCTCTTTATTCCCTAGGTGCTGAGGGTGGAGAGCAGAAATTAACAACTAAACTGTCATACACACCTTTATCAGTGTTTAAAATCTAAGTTTTGTGTTCCCTCCTCTTTTAACTCCCCACAGTGCTTGCTGCAGTTATTTGCCACATCTGACCATTGAGAAATCTTACTTTGAAAGCACATGGCTAGTTAGAAATGTGTTGATGAAGACCTTTAGGTTATAAGCAACTTAGAAAACACAGATTTTCTGATATAGGATTTAAGGCCAGACACACAGCAGATTGATGGGAGGCTTAGATATTTTGCTTTATTTTGTTACTTGTATACAGCTGCCCAGGATATATTTCTTTTTAGGGGAGAACACAGCTGAAGGATGTACAATTTTCAGAAAACAGCCAGGAGACAAAATATTATGAGATTATGTTACTTTTTGCCTAATAATAACTGAAGTACATCATATAATTTTGATGTTTGTACACTATGTTTTTAACCCTATTAACAAATTTTAAGGGCAACAGTAAGTTGTTGTTGATTATTGTTGATCATAAATTATTGTTGATTATGTTGTACAACAGATCTCTAGAGCTTATTCTTGTTTAACTTAAACATTATGTGTGTTAATTAGTAATTCCTTATTTCACTCTCCCCCTCTGCCCCAATGATCACTATTTCACTCTGATTTTATGAATTTAACTGTTTTATATACCTCATGTAAGTGAAATAATTCATTATTTGTCTTCATCTGACTGGCTTATTTCCAGGTTCATACATGTTGTCATGTATTGCAGAATTTCCATTTTTAAAAAGGAAGAATAATATTCCTCTGTACATTTTTTATCCACTTATCTGTAAATAAATATTTAGGTTATTTCCACATCTTGGTTATTGTAAATGAATGCTGCAATGAACATGGAAATGCTAACTCTCTTAGAAATCCCTGATTTCAGTTCTTTTGGTTAAATACTCAGACATGAAATTGCTTGATCATATGGTAGTTTTATTTTTAATATTTTGAGGAACTTTCATACTGTTTTTCATAATGACTGAACCATTTGCAATCGCATCATAGTTGTACAGGGTATTTTAAAAAAACTTGAATACATTTATTTTAAATTTTATTATTATTATCTTTAAATGTTTTATTATTTTTAGAGAGAAGGGCATGGAGGGAGGAAGGAGGGAGAGAAACATCAATGTATGGTTGCCTTTGACCTGCCTTCAGCTATGGACCTGGCTGGAGATCTAGCTTGCAACCTGGCTATGTGCCCTGGCTGGGAATCAAAACAGCAACCTTTGGGTTCACAGGCTGGTGCCTTATCCACTGTGCCAACAGCCAGGGCTGTACAGGATTTTTTATGGCGGTGTTCCTCAGGTTCATAGGTGCTTTGCCCTTCACAGTCCAGAAGGAGGCATCAGAAAGTGCTCCTTGATGTGTTTATAACTTCATGCTTTGTTTCTTATTTTCCTTTTGCAGCAATAGACAGACTTGACTAGAACTATTAAGTACAAAGGAAAACCTTCAGAAAGAAGAAAATAATTCCCTTTCAGAGTCTCTTACCAAACCTGCTTCATATTAACTAAAATTGGAGGATCATACAATATTAAAAGACAAATTATTAAGAGCTCTGGGTGTAGGAAGTCTGATCTTACTGTTTTCTTTTTTAAATTAATTTATTGTTGTTTTATTACTTTTATCACATTTTCTCCCATTGCTCTCCCCTGCCCCACACTCCCTATGCCCTCTCTCACAGTCAATCCCACATGTTGTCCACATTCATGGGTCATTTATACTAGTTCCTGGACTAAATTGTTCCTCTTCTTTGCCTCTTCCTCCCCATCCTCCCCTCTGCCCACTGAAAGTCTGTTCCTTGTTTCCATGCCTCTGGTTCTATTTTGCTTTTTTGTTTGTTTTGTTCATTAGTCTCCTGTATTAGGTGAGATCATATGGTATTTGTCTTTCACTGACTGGCTTATTTCACTAAGCATAATACTCTCCAGTTCCATCCATGTTGTCACAAAAGGTAGGAACCCTTTCTTTCTGCTGTGTAGTATTCCATTGTGTGAATGTACCAAAGTTTTTTGATCCCTTCATTCACTGATGGGCACTTCAGTGAGATGCCATCTTACACCTGTCAGAATGGCCATCGTTAAAAAATCAACAAAGAATAAGTGCTGATGAGGATGTGGAGAAAAGGGAATCCTTGTGCACTGTTGGTGGGAATGCAGACTGGTGCAGCCACTATGGAAAACAGTATGGAATTTTCTGAAGAAATTAAAAATGGAACTACCTTTTGACCCTGAGACTCCACTGCTAGCATTATACCCGAAGAACCCTGAAACACCAATTCAGAAGAACCTTTGAACCTCTATGTTTATAGTAGTGCTGTTTACAATAGCCAAATGCTAGAATCAGCCTAAGTGCTCATTAATGATCTTACTGTTTTCTTAAACATCATAGTAGATAAACAATCTTAGTAGAGGGGAAAAAGATGTAATAATTGTCTAGCACTTGCCACATGCCAGGTAATATTCTATGCTGTCTGTGTCCATTAACTCAACTTGTTAATTCTTTCAACATGCTTCTAGGTAAGAATGATTATGATTGATATTCTACAGAAGCTGATTAATGGAAACATGAACAAACATACCCAGGTCACATAGACAGTAAATGACAAAATTGGACTTTCTACCCAGACCTGTCTCCATAGTCAGCACTCAGAACTGCTGTTCTGTCTCATTTGTAGTAGGTTACCAGATCTGAGATAAAGGCAGTTAGAGGGACTCTCAGCTCCCATTAGCTGGGGCCACTGAAGATTCCTATTTGCAGATTCAGACCCATGTGGCAACTGAGTAAACACTGAGTAGGGCCAGAGGCCTATGAGCAACTCAGCCATAGCAGGAGGACCCAGAATTACTTGTTTTGGCACAGACCCAGTATCCCTGGAGAAAGTCTGGAGTGTCCTCTGCCGTGTCATAAATTTTAGTTTTCTCCAATCTGTGCTATAATGGCCTAGGCTATTGGGTGAGGCTTCAGCTCAATTCTCCAACCTGCATCTTACATTCCTGAGATTGCTCTGACCATCCAGCTTTTCTGCAGCTCTGACTTTGGTCTAGCTCTTGCCAGTCACCTCAGCAGGGAAGATGAGAAAGCCAGATCTTCCCAATGCCCTCAGCCATTGACTGAGATTCTGCTATAGCTTAAAACATTGGCACCAATGTTTGCCTTTAATTATCCTGGCTGTTTATGACCTACCATCTCCATTTGGCCCTAATGGAGGCCGAATTAATCAATTAACTTGCTCTGACTATAACAAACAGATGAATGCCATTATAAGAGCCCCTCCTATAACAGGTTTGATTTTCCAGGCCACCTACTTCCTATTTCTACCAACTCCACCCCCACCACCACTACTTCCCTACCAGCTTGTGTAACAAACAGCATGTGTCATGCCCTGGCCTGCCTGAGTTAGGATATAGCTCCCTCTATCAGATCCCCATGGCTCAAGTATGGTCAGTTCTGTGCAGTTACTCAAGTTCTACCACCTTCACTATCAGGGCCAACCTGGGAAGATGTTAAGCCAGTGATCTCTGATGCTGCTTGAGCTATTTTAAAAGCTTACCTTGCCTTGTGTCCTGGTACTGTTACATTGATCAGGTACCCTCACTGTCTCACCCATTCCTTGCTTCTCCTCAAATTTTACAGCCCAGCTGGTAAGATTATTCAGATAAACCAGTCAGAGACAATGCATTTGACAGGTTATGAAGGACTCTTAGGGGATAATGCTGTAACAACAGTATTTTTAAAGTTGGAAACAAACCAAGGATTTGCAAGAGAAACAAATATTATACTTCTTTACATTTATAATATATTTTTTACTTTTCAAAGCAATTTCCAATGCATTTTAGATTTCAAAAATGCAAACAAAGTTTTTAATGCTCTTACCATCAAGCTCTTCCTTTGGATTTGGGCTCAACCATGTGACTTGCTTTTGTCAATAGGAATTTGCAAACATGATGTAAATAGAGACTTAAAAAGCATCCTTCTATTAGAGCTTCCTACTGCCCTTTGGAACTACAAGACCACCATTTGAAGAAGCCCAGACCAGCCTCCTGGAGAATGAGAAACACATGGAGCAGAGATAAAGAACCTCAGCTGAGTCCCTTAGACAAGTAGCCTGCCAGATGTATAAGTAAAGCCATCTTGGACCATCTAGCCTCCAGCTAAGCCACCAAAGGTTTTAGAGATCAGCTGTATCACCAATAACAGATGAACTGCCCAGCCAAACTGCAGAGTCATAGGAAAGAACTGGAATTGTTCAAGCCACTAAGTTTTGGTGTGGATTGTTACATACCAAAGCTGATTGATGGATGCATGTTATTTCATTTGATCACCATAATTTTCCCATGGTGAGGCCATATTATGTTTCTTTATCAATATGCTTAACTTGTGAGTAGCAGAGCCAGGACTAGGACCTGGGTTAGCTTTCAGCTCCTATGCCAGTGCATTCTCCACTGCACCCCTCTGCTTCCCAGTTGGCCAGAGGAGTATCTGATGAGATAATATGGAATAATGAAACATTGGGGTAGAAAAAGCCTGAGAGAGAGCATGGAAATACTTTTTTCTTGTACAGTTGAGGAAATTTTGCCTTAGTTCTCAAACCTCAGAAGGTACATAGCAGGTATTTAGTGCCCAGGATTTCTCACTCATTGTCATGCTCTCTCTGCTTCATAGAACTCTCTGATCCAGCTTCATGCCCAACACCATTTAGTCTTAGGCGAGATGGTGACAGTAGGTGGGTGGTGGTATGGTGGGGACAGTATTTTAGGCATGTGGCAAGCACGGGCACATGTTTGTGGGTGTGTGTGTTTGGTGCAGGATGCTGCTTTTAGAACTCTCAGATATCAATAGGTGGCTGGCTACCCCCTTGCCTGCCTAAAGTTTACCTTTAATGATGTCCCTTTTCAGAGAGACCAGATGGCTTCCAGATTAATACTGGTTGTTTCCCCTGTTGTTTGGTAACAGCTCTGTTTAAATGCCTGGTACGAAGGACCTCCTGGAGAAGAGCTGCCTGTGCCCAGAAAAGAAAGGGGAAATTGAGCCAGATTTTAGATGAGCCCCACACAGGGGCACATAGAAAAACAGCTTAATTCTACTTTAGCATGGTCAGCAGGGAGCTGCCACTTCTACATCTTTCTCTCTACACCACAAAGCCCTTTCTTTACCAATCTGTATATATTCTAACAGCTATTCACCAACTTTTGGTGAATGTGGAAAGTGGAAGATATGATTATTTCCTTTCCCTTATCAAATTCATTCCCCCTCTCATTCCACTTTCTGACTTTGAATTCTTCCTTTTATAAAGTAACACTAGCAAACGAAATGGAATGTCTTATTACTGCTATTAACATATATTACATTAGTATATAAATTATAAATTTAAAATATATCTATTACAAGAGTGGAGAAATGTACTTGAATCTTAATGGCTTCTATTTTTTCTAGAGTATTTCTTTCATGGTTCACCTTTCTGAGTCGCAGGTACCTTATCTGTGTATCGGAAGCACAGCAAGAGGGAGAAGGGAGGCATCATTTTGTGGGCCTGAAGCCAGGACACAGGCAGCAGGAGAGAAGACCCCTTTGTTGCCACCACAGAGGGTAGAAACAGGGAGTGGGGGCGATGGCCTGGTTCTTAGCTCCGCAGTAGCTTTTAAATCATTTGGTTTTAGGAGGTGAATTCATTTTAAAAAACTTAAAAAGAGTAATAACAAAAATCAGCATTATCTACACTTCTTACACTAGATACCACTAATTTGGCTAAATGTTATATGAGGTGAGCTGATAGTCCCACAAAAAATTCACATGCCTACTTTCATCCAAATTTTCTGTAAATGGACAATAGCTCTCACTGTCATATTAGGAAAATTGGGGAGAGAAAATAGATCTAATTTTCTGTTCTTGTCACTTCATTGCTCAGAATCTTTGAGTAGCTTCTCAGTTTTACTCTGGATATCAAATGGAAACTTCTCACCACCTTCAAAACTGTACACCTGGCTTGCCTTTCTTATCTACTCTCATCTCCTGCTATAGCCCTGCAGGAACTCATGGGGAACTCTGTCTTGCCTGCAGCACAGGCAACCTCCCTGAAGGATCCTGAGGTCAAATTTTATCCCTATTCATTGAGGGCACACTCTGGGCCAGGTACTCACCCAGCCCTAGAGTTTTTGTCCAGGTGCCTTGCATGCACTGGAGTTTGTCAATTTCTCATCATGCCTGGTCCTACCCCGGGTCAGATTTGCATTCTGGAAAGATCATCCTGACAATGATTTTGAGAATGGAAGGCTGGCTAGGAGGTGACTGAGCAGAGGGTATTAGTAGGGGGAAACACAAGTAGTTGGGGTGGGAGACTAGCCCCAGGGATTGCTTCTTTACACATTAGGAAGTTAGAGGAAAGATGACTTAGTGCCCAATTCAACAGGAAAAGTAAAGTGAACAAAGGGATGTGTCTATTTTCATTTATTTATATTAACCATTAATTGTCTAGAGTTATCATTAACTGAAACATTTTACCTATCTATTATGGTCATGTTTAATTAACTTGCATTTTTGAGGTTTTAAAAACCTATTCATAGTTATGAAAATTTCATTTTTAGAAGTACAACTGTTGTCTCTGGATCATGTTTAGCTATTCAGATAAAGATATATCATGGAAATGAAAATTACTTACAGAGTATCAATATGAAATATGGGCAGTTTACAAAGTTGCTGTAAGAATTTGTTTCCTGCAATTTCAATGTCTTATTTTCTAAAAAATCTCCTACTTATGGATATTCCACAACTGAAAAGTTTTTCTATTGATCCCACTCTGGCACAAACTGTTTCGACAGTCATCAATGCTATTCCCTTCTTGCAGACAGGCAGGAAAATGATATTTTTTAGCCTCTCTTGTGGTTAGATTAGGGCCATGTGACTGACTTCTGGCCAATGGAATCTGGGCCAGAAATATCAGAGCTGGCCCTAAAACATGAGTGTCAAACTCATTTTCACTGGGGGCCATATCAGCCTTACGGTTGCCTTCAAACGGCTGAATATAATTTTAGGATTGTATAAATGTAACTATTCCTTGTGCCCTGGCTGGTGGCTCAGTGGATTGGTGGGGGTCTGCAAACCCAAAGATTACTGGTTTGATTCCCAGCCAGGGCACGTAACCAGGTTTCAAGCCAGGTCTCCAGCTAGGTCCTTAGCTGGAGGCAGGTGAAAGACAACCATACATTGATGCTTCTCTCCCTTTCTTCTTCCCTCCCTGCCCTTATCTCTGAAAATAATGAAGAAAATCTTTAAAAAAAATCAACTACTCCTTAATAGGTAAGTGAGCTGGGTAGAAATAAGGTGCTGGGCTGGATAAAACAAGGTAGAGGGCTGGATTTGGCCTGCGGGCCTTGTTTTTGCCACCTCTGCACTAACATATACGTTTCAGTTTCCTCTCTTTCATTTTCTGTAGAACCAGAGGATGCAGATGGTAGAGATATGTGAAGGAAGGTACATCTTGGAGTCACCACTTAGAGGACAGAGACACAAAAATGCCCCTCAGTCTGCATCAAACTCCAGTGTAAGTGAGAAAGTTATTATGTCTGCCTCTAGGAACTGAAGATTGTTTTAGTAGTTACTATCATTTATGCTAATGCAAAAATGAGGGTTTTTCATTTACACAATTTATGAATATGCTGAAATGTCTGTCTTTACCAAAATATAATTTTCTCTTCCTAGGATTAATTTTTTTAAGGCAAATCTGGGTGGGATTTTTAGATTCCATCTAGGAAGAAGAAAGCTGGAAAGAACATCACTTCTATTCCAGCAATAAAATAAAGCTAGATAATATACAAAATAATCATGTAACCTTTATAGAGTTGAAATCACAGAATGACTAACTGGACTAAAATTTAAGAAAAGATAGGCACATCCAGGGAGAGACAGGGCATGAGCACTGTGCCTCATGTGATGCCCGCACAAGGAAGACAGGGCTCTCCTACAAGGGCCAGCATAGAAGCATTCAGCCACGATTTGTTCAGATTGCTAAGGGGAGAGTTGTGGGCTGTCATGAGAACCTAGAACTCCTAAGAACCACAGACAGAAGGAGCATTGGTGCTCACTAGCAGGCTCTTCTCCATACACCTTGCTGGGTGCTTGTAAGAAAGAATAAGGCAAAGTGGGCAATTGGAGATAAGCCTTGTTTGGCTGGGTTGGCCTGGAGATCAGAGCAGCTTTCACTGCAGGAAAAGCATAAAATCCCACTTGTTCTCTTCTCTCTGAGAAATAAAAGCCTTATATCACTAGGATAAGAACAGCAAAATGCTGTTACCTCCAGAACACAGGTGAAGACTCCTGGTTGTGAAAGGGGTGTTGGGGAAAGTTTTCTACCCATGGAGGAAGGGAGGAAATCTCCCTAGGCCCAGACTTTAAAGGGTAGGGTCGGGTCACAGAAAAAATCTCCCCATGAAACCAGGGTCATAGGGTCTAATTTGGCCTGAGGTAGACCCAGGACAGCAGAAATTTCCTACCTCCTGTCCCTTACTCAACAGGCCAATAAGCACCAAGAAGCAACAAACAATTGCAGACTATTTTTGCAGAAGGGACAAGAATATGGAAAAAGACCCTCTCAGAGGTATAGGTGCACAACGAAGGCTTAAAGCAGAGGGTGGAGCAGAGACAGTAAGAAACCTTCCAGCACACCTACCCTGAACACTAGGTCATGTAAGAGGAACTTGAAGGAGTACACCGAAAGTAACTTTAGTGGTGAAACCAGGTTCAACTCTTACCTAGATGGATTCAAGCATGCACATTAATGGTCTAGCAGAAGAAACATGAACATTTTTTTTTTAATTTAATTTTATTGTTGTTGTATTACATCCATCCCCTATTTGCTCCCTTCTGTCCTCTTCCCCACCCACCCACTCCCCCACAAAGTCAATCCCACATGTTGTCCATGTCCATGTGAACATTTTTCTAAGCATGAATTCTGTTTCTCAGTCTCAGAAAGTGACTTGTCCATGGATGTGAACAATATGTGGGATTGACTTTGTGGGGGAGTGGGTGGGTGGGGAAGAGGACAGAAGGGAGCAAATAGGGGATGGATGTAATACAACAACAATAAAATTAAATTAAAAGTGACTTGTGTGGGTGGGGAAGGGGACAGAGGGGAGTAAAAAGGGGATGAATGTAATACAACAACACTAAAATTAAATTTAAAAAAACAATGACTTGTTAGCAACCACAGGATTTTGGTTTTTACTCTGCAATGGAAAGCCATTGGAGGGCTTTTGATATGAATTTTAAAGGTGCACTTTTAAAGGTGTATTCCAAACTGGAAGAAGGTAACAGAGAGCAAGGGTGAAAGTAGAAAACCAGTTAGGAGGCTTTTACAAGAGTCCATGTGAGAGATGCTTTTTTGATTTCTTGTTGTAGCATGGAGGATGTGAGACTAGCTTATTTTTTAAATCTATTTTGAAGATAGAGCCAATATGATTTGATAATGCATTGATTGGGAGGTAGAAAATAGAGAAAAATGGGGAGGGTGGCTCCAAGATTTATGGCCAGAGTAACTAGAAGAGTGAAGTGACATTTAATAAACTAGGGAATATTAAAGGAAGAATGGAAATTTGAGTTTGGCCATGTTGAATATGAGATACCTTTTAAACTTCACAGTGAAGCAGCAGACTAGATATATAAATTTGGAAAATATCACAGCAATTAGATAATATTTACAACAATGAGATTAGAAGGCCTCTTCAACATTAAGAGGAAGGGGAAGGGAGGAGAAATCAGCAAAGGAGATTGAGAACAAATAGCCAATGAGGTATATAGCTGGTGAGGTAGGAAATTGGCCAAGAGAATGCTTTTTCCCTAGCCAAGTGAATGACGCTTCAAAGAGAGAGTGTTTATCTGTTAAATGTTCCTGAGGAGATGAGGATTAAAATTGTCTTTTTAAGCCCTGGCTGGTAGCACAGTGGTTAAGCCGCTGGCCTGTGAACCCAAAGGTCGCAGATTCGATTCCCCAGCCAGGGCACATAACCAGGTTGCAAACCAGGTCTCCAGTTAGGTCTGTGGCTGGAGGCAGGTGAAATGCAACCTGATGTACACTGATGTCTATCTCCCTCTCTGCCTCTCTCCCATTCCCTCTTTCTAAAAATAATGAAATAAAATTTTTAAAAAAATTGTATTTTTTATGGCTTTAAAATCCTTTGTAATATTCAGGGAAAATATTCTTCCCATTTGTTTGTTTTTAAAATACATATTTTAAAAGATATTTTAACATGGAAATATTACCAAGTTTATATACTAAGTTCCATTGGATATTTTCTTCCTAGTTCTTTTGATTTTTAACTTATATTTGACAACCTTTTTTCATATAAAATTAGCAAGTATTATGTTTTATTCTAGTTTTTATAGTTTTACTTATTATATACTTTAATCTTTGTAAATATAATTAATTTCAACATCAAAGGTATATTGCAGTTTAGCTAAAATTTCCCCTAATGTTGATTATTTATATTTCAAATTTTTGTTGAGACAAAAAGACATCATAATGCATGTCTTTACATTGAAATCTTTACCTGACTTTTGAAAATATCTTTTGGGTATATGCTTACATATAAAAATTGTTAGGCCATAACATTATTTTAAAAATATGATAGTTGAAATAGTTATTCTCTTAATCCCTCAAAGCCAGAGGTTAAGAAATTCATTCATTAATTCAACAAATATTGTTTGTGTACCTCTATGTTCACATTCTAGGAAGTGTTTTAGGTGCTGCTGATACAATAAACTAAAAAGGGGAAAAAAACTCTACCTTGTTGGATATTACATTTTAGCTAGGATAGATAAACAATAATAATAGTAAAATAAGTTCTGTAATATATAATCATAATATATACTATAATAAATTAGATTATATAGTAATTATATAATACATATAATCATAACAAGTACATTTTATGGTATGTCAGAATGTAATATATAATATATTAGTATGTTACAGTATGCCATGGAAGAAAATAGATCAGGGTAAGGGCGATTAAGTGATGCTGAAAAGGCAATGGTTGCAGTTTAGGAGAGGTGCTCAGGGTAGGCCTCATTGAAACAACATTGTTGAACAACTAGAGGAGGCAAAGACATGAAGGAGTTAGTCAGATGGAGGAAGAGGGCTCCAGGTGCAGAAGTACACTATACTTTGCTATCAAGAAAAGTTACAAAGCTCTATCACTAAATACAATCATATTCTGAGGTAGTGAGATTTAGAATTTCAACATGTGAATTTTGGGGGAACGCAAATCAGCCTATAAAAGAAGGAGAGAAGGCTTTAAATTAGTTTATATTAATACATTTTCAAAATTTTTATTAGAAAGATACTCTTTATTATTTACTACAGGCATCTTTAGTGTCTTTTCAATTAAAAACTACAGATATGTGAATTAAATACATAATAGAAATATCAGTCATCATAATAATAGTGTGGGGTTGGTAAGGTGAGAAGAAACTAGAAAATGTGATCATGTTCAGTATTCAAGTATACTTTGGCGTGTAAGCACATAGGAAATATAAACTTCTAATTATTTTAGTTCATTAAATTTTCAAATGTCATCTGTCATTACTAGTAATTGGATACAGTATATGTATTTCAAATAGCAAGATAAAAAATAGTGAGTGCAAAGTACTTCATTATATTGTGATTCTCTTCTTCCTGAAGCTGAACAATTTGGGATAGGACTCTTAGGGTCTGTTATGGTTTAGGATTTTGGTCATTGGCTTAAAAAGGTGATTGCTGGCAGTCTGTCTTTGCTCATTGAGGAGAAATTTTAACCCAACTTTAAATGGCCAGCAGAAGTTTACCCTTTTACTTGTACACAGTGGTGTGTTGGGAGAGATGGTAGTTCAATAGGGTTCTGAACCTTCTCTTGTCCCAAGACAAGCTTGTTTGCAATTAGAACTTAATATTATGTTGAACAGCAGTGGTGGAGTCTAGCCTCTCTGCAGACCACTCTACTGACAAGCTAATTGTGCTACAACTCTTTGAAAATGTTTTTTTTGTTAAATTTGTTGGGGTTTAATATTGGGTACTAAGATTATTTAGGTTTCAAGTGTACATTCTATATGACCTGATCTGTATATTGATTGCATTTTATGTTCACCACCCAAAGTCAAATCATCCTCCATCACCATATTTTTGACCCTCTTTACCCTTTCCTGTGAGTTTATTGTTTGTTTTTCTTATTTGTTCACTTGAAATGTGGTTTTTAATGAGAACTTGAACCTACTCCTGAGTGGTTTTGTTAGGAAATGAGTTCTTGTAGATGAGAACTGGGAGACTTTTGCAGGTTAGGAAGGGAAACTTCATTCTAGACATTTTCAGTCTCTTTTGGCAGAATTGAACTCAGTTCAATTTTAACTCAGTTAAAACAACTTGAAAGAAGTCCCACAATTTTTTCACTTTTTTTTTTTTAAGACCCCTACCCCCTCAACATTTGTATCATTTCCACCAGAGATACAGGAATACAGATGTGAATTTAGTCTTCAGGTTGTCTTAGATATCTTAGAGCCAGCTCTCCATCTTACACATTTACAAATTAAATGCCAGTGGTGCTCATGAGTTGCAAAAATGAAATGCTAATCAAGTCCATGTCTATGCATGCTGCTAGGCTAAAATAATTAAATAGGCCATTTCTCTTCCCTTTGGAAGTTTGTGAAAAAATATATATGTCTGCTCAATTATAGGCACTAGAGCAACCCAGGAGGCTAGATAAAGCAACCTTTTATAGAGACTTAAATAGAATAACAGATGCTGGTTTGGGGAACTTCCAGCAAATGGTTGTATTGATAAATCAAATAAAGGAGAAGACCAGCTTAGTTGACAGATGGGCGTGGGGCAATTATGCATTAATAGGTGCCCATTGAATCAATTTGAGTAAAATTTTATTTTTATCTCATTCTCTTCAACATTTTGAGTTATTTAAGGAAGCAGATCACCTGTAGCTGAGTTCTGAAGAGTTCTCTGAGCTACCTGGTCTTAGGTAAAGCATGTTCCTATTTTGGTTCCTTTCCTTTAGCATTTTCCTCTATATATTAACTGTTGTTCCCAAGAGACTGAGTTCCAGGAATCATATCAGCAGTATCTCATGAATGTCCTTTCATGTTTACTTGACAAGACCCTCATTCCATCATAGTTTTCACTTCTGGACAGGGCCATGAGAGCCCAAAGTTCAGAGCCAGAGGGGTTTCCATCCTGTTAAATTGGATTCAGAACAGGATGCCATTTCCCCCAACCCCTCCTGACTGAGGGGATGCAGACTTAAAGTCATGCCCTCGGGCCTGTCAGTGAGTTTGTAATTTCATTTGTAAGATATTGGATCATAGAGATCTTGCACAAGGGAAAGTTCACTGGTTGAATTTTAAAGAAATCTTTTTTCTTTAGAGGTTTTTTTAAATTACAAAATACACATAGAATAAAAATTATCACCTTAACCATTTTGAACTGTACGATTTTCTTGCATTGAGCACTTTCATATTGTTGTGCTACCATCACCACCATCCACCTTCTAGAACTTTTTTCATCTTGCAAAACTGAAATTCTGTACCTATTTTATAGCTCCTTATTCAGGCTCCCACCCCCAGACTTTGCTACCACCATTCTGCTTTCTGTCTCTATGAATTTATTTGACGACTATAAATACTTCATGTAAATGGAAACATACAGTGTTTGTCCTTCTGTGATTGACTTTCACTTATCATAATGTCCTAAAGACTCATCTATGTAATAGTATATGCCAGAATTTCCAATCCTTTTAAAGTTGAATAATATTCCATTTATGTGTATAAAACATAAATTCAAGATATATATGCTTATTCATTCATCTATTGATGTGACAGATGAGTTGCTTCCTCATTTTAATTATTGTGAATCATGTTGTTATTATCACAGGTGTATAAATCTCTCATTGATACCCTGCTTTCAATTATTTTGGATACTAGAAGTGAAGTTGCTGGGTCACATGGTAAATCTGTTTTTAGTTTTTTGAGGAACTACCAAACCATTTCCCATAGTGATTGTGCCATTTTAAATTCTCATCAGAAGTGCACAAGTGTTCCAATTTCTCCACATTCTTGCCAACATTTTGATGGTATCTTCTGGGAAATGTATCATGTTCACTTGAGAAAATGTATATTCTACCATTGTTGTATACAGTGTTCTATATATAACTGTTAGATCTGCTTAATTTATTATGTTGTTCAAATCTCCTGTTTTCTTATGTTTTGTCTGTTCTATGCATTGTTGGAATGGGACATTGAAGTCTCAACTATTATTGCGGAATTGTCTATTTTTCTTTTTGTTCATAGAGATTTCTGTGGCACATATCTGATGGCCCATTGTTAGGTACATAAATGTTTATAATTGTTATGTCATCTTCCTGTAACGAACGTTTGTTTTTTACATAATGTCCTTCTTGGTCTTTTGTAAACTTTTTGACTTAAAGTATATTTTGTCTAGTATTAGCATAACTACCTCTTTTAATTACTATTAGCATAAAATGTCTTTTTCCATCCTTTCACTTTCAGCCCCTTTGTATCTTTGGATCTAAAGGAAGTTTCTGTAGATAGCATATTGGGCAGTGTTCTTTCTAAGTCCATTCTGCCAGTCTCTGTTCTTTGGAAAATTTAATTCATTTATATTTAAAGTAATGAGAAGGATCTTACCTCTGTCCTTTTACTATTTTTTTCTATGTGCTTTATAACATTTTTGTCCCTTATTCCCTTCATTACTGTCTGTTTTGGTCTATTTTATTGATTATGCTGTTATAGTTGTCCCAATTTCTTTTCTCTTTGCTCCCCTCTGCCCAGTTACCACTCTACCCTCTAGCAATCCCATCCCTCACATTCATTCCCCTTATATCCATGGGTCATGCACATAAGTTCTTTGGCTACACCCTTTCCTATACTATTCTTAACATTCCTCTCTCTATTTTGAGCCTACCAATTATGCTTCATAATCCCTGCATCATTTCCCTTTCTCCCCTTTCACCCTCTCAGCTGATAACCTTCCAAATTATCCCCATACTTATGATTCTGTTCCTCTTTTGGTTGTTTGCTTAGTTTGTTTTTATTTTTAGTTCTTAGGTTTTGTTGTTGACAGTTGTGAGTTTGTTGTCATTTTAATGTTCATAGCTTTGATCTTCCTTTTCTTAAGTAAGCCCCTTTAACATTTCATGTAATAATGGTTTGGTGATGATGAACTCCTTTAGCTTTACCTTGTCTGGGAAGCACCTTATCTGCTCTTCCATTCTAAATGACAGCTTTGCTGGATAGAGTAATCCTGGTTGTAGGTCCTTGCTTTTTGTCACTTGGAATAATTCTTTGTCAGTCACTCCTTGCCTACCAAATATCTTTTGAGAAATCAGCTGATAGTATTATAGGAACCCGTTTATAGGTAACTCTCTTCTTTTTTCTTGTTGCTTTTAAGGTCCTCTTTATCTTTAAATTTTGGCATTATAATAATGTGTGTTGGTGTATCCTCTTTGGGTCTAGCTTGTTGGGGACTTTCTGTGCTTCCTGGACTTATATGTCTATTTACTTTACCAAATTTGGGAAGTTTTCCTTCATTGTTTATTATTATTATTATTTTTTAAATTTTTATTGTTGCTGTATTACATCCATCCCCTTTTTGCACCCCTCTGTCCCCCTCCCCACCCACCCATTCCCCTTAAAGTCAATCCCACCCGTTGTCCATGTCCATGGTTCCTTTATACTAGGTTCTTGTCTAAACTGCTTCCCTTCCTTGCCTTTTCCTCCCCGCTCCTCCCAACCCCCTTCCCCTTGACCACTGAAGGCCTATTCACTGTATTCATATATTTGGTTCTGTTTTGCTTGTTGTTAATTTTATTCATTATTGTCCTGTAATGGGTGAGATCATATGTATTTGTCCTTCACTGACTGGCTTATTTCACTAAGCATAATACTCTCCAGTTCCATCCATGTTGTTGCAAAGGGTAGGAGTTCCTTCTTTTTTTCCACTGTATAGTATTCCATTGTGTAAATGTACCAAAGTTTTTTGATTCAATCATTCACTGATGGGCACTTAGGCTGTTTCCAGCACTTTGCTATTGTAAATAGTGCTGCTATGAACATAGGGGTACATAGGTTGTTATGAATTGGTGTTTCAGGAATCTTTAGGTATAGTCCAAGTAGTGGAATCGCAAGATCAAAAGGCAGTTCCATTTTTAGTTTTTGAAGGAAACCCCATACTGTTTTCCACAGTGGCTGCACCAGCCTACATTCCCACCAACAGTGCACAAAGGTTCCCTTTGCCCCACATCCTCGCCAACACTTGTTGTTTGTTGATTTGTTGATGATGGCCATTCTGACAGGTGTGAGGTGGTATCTTACTGTGGTTTTAATTTGCATCCTTCATTATTTTTTTATACAAGTTTTTAATTTCTTCCACTTCCTCTTCTCCTTCTAGTACCCCTATCATATGGATGTTGGCATGTTTAAAGTCATCCCAGAAATTCCTGAGCCTCTCCTCATTATTTAAACTCTTGTTTCCTCATTCTGTACTGGTTGACTGTTTATTTCTTCCTTATGTCCCAAAACATTGATTTGAAGCCCAGTTTCCTTCCCTTTACCATTGGTTTGTGTGGATTTTCCTTCATTTCACTTCCCTTCTGTGTGTGCTGTACTCAAGCATATCTGTCAAGTCTGTGAGCCTCTTAATCACCAGCATTTTGAACTGTGTGTCTGTTAGGTTGGCTTTCTCCTCATTGCTTAGTTCTCCTACTGGAATCTTGATCTGTTTCCTCTTTTGGGTCATACTTCTCTGTCTCCTCAATTTGACAGGATCCTATGTTTGCCTCTATGTCTTAGATAGAGCTGTCACACCTGTAATGTTGTAAGGGGTGGAGCCTTAAGTATTAATGGTATGAGGTGACCTGTTTCACCATGCTATGGTGCTATATGTGGGGGACAGGTCTGAGAGGGAACAATGCTGCTTGCTCAGCACTCACCCCTTTTCCAGGGACTTGTTCCCTTTCCTGTATGAGACTGGTTCCCCTCTAGCTGTTGTCTTGGCTGTGGTTCCCAGAGTGGGTGGATCTGCAGATATTCTAGGACTGTGGGGGTGTCTGAACAAACAGAGTCTGTTGCCAGTCTGGCAGTTTTTTCCTCCACCCAACCCCCACTGGTTATAATAGTCAAAAGGAAAGCGAAGCTTTATTTTTCCCTGGTGCTGGAACAGTGAGCTGCACATTCTGGCCTGGTGCTGGGAGTTCTCCCCAGGTGTCTTTTTTTTTTTTTTTAATGTATGACTGGGCTGTCCCCTGGTCAGCCACAGCCACTGTCCTGCCACAGCTGCTATGCTGCCAAACTGCACCACCAAACTGTGTCCTCTCTGTCCCAACTCTGTCCCTCTTACCTTTCTGGATGAGTATTTCTTCTTTATATCTTTGTTTGTGGACTTCTGTGTAGCTTGATTATCTGGAATTTCTGGTTGTATCTAGTTTTGAGGTAGGTATTGTCCTTAGTTGTGGAGGGAGATGCAGTATGTCTGCCTATGCCTCCATTTGGCTGGAAGTCTCAGAAAAATGGTTGTAGTCCATTGTTATATGCTCATCTTTTGCTTGGTCTTTCAGGATCTTTTTCCATGCTTGGGTCAGCCTGAACTGTCCACCTGATGGGATATGTGTTATCCCTCGGGCCAAGCAAACTAACAGATATATGTAAAAGAAATAATTAGCAGTTATATTTCTGGACTTCTTGCTGCCCCAACATTTAAAATTGAGCAGCAAGAGAAAAGCAATTAGCTATCTACAGGGCAGTTTTCGTAAGACTTTCAGCTGATTTCTCAGAAGAAACTTTGCAGGCTACAAGGGATTAGCAAGAAATATTCAAATTTATGAAAAGTGGGGACCTATAGCTAAGATTGCTCTACCCAGCAAAGATATCATTTAGAATCAAAGGCAAGAAAAAAACTAAAGGAGTTCATCATTACCAAACCATTATTATATGAAATGTTAAAGGGATTTATTTAAGGAAAAGAAAATCAAAACTGTCAGCAATAAAATGGCAACAAATGCTTATCTATCATCAATTTAACCTAAAAATCAAACTAAGCAAATAATAATAGAGACAGAATCATGAACACAGAGAGGGTTTTAATGGTTGCCAAAGGGGCAGGGGGTTTGGGGGAAGGGGCAAAGAGGTGAGGGGATTATGAAGTACAGATAGGCTGTTAAAGAATAACCATGGAGATATAAAGTACAGTATAGAAAATAGAGTAGCCAAACTTACACACATGTCCTGTGGATATGAACAATGATGGCCTGAGGGAGTGGGGGTTGCTGATTGGAGGGGAGCAGAGGAGGAAAAAATTGGGACAACTGTAATAGCATAATCAATAAAGTATGATCAAAAATAAAATAAAATAGTTATTCTTGAGACTACAAATAAAAGACTATATGTGGACTGTCCCATCTCTTCCAGACCTTTAGTGGCAAGGTGTACTATTAATTGCAAAAAAAAAAGCCACAGTTAAAGCCATTATAACATAACTTCATAGAACACCAGTGCTAGAAGGGACCTTAGCAGCCACCCAGCCCAAAGCCTCATTTATGGTTAAGAAGCTGAAGCCAGGAGTAGCGGGTAGAGAGCCTGTCCAAATCTCATGGTTAGTTGGCAGGAGAGCTGAGACAAGAGCCTGGGTCTCCATCCTCATGTCTCATTAGAATACTACCAACTGACACATTTTTAACTACATCCAGAATAAATATTTTACCCTGTGAGGTACTTATACAAATAGAATGAGAATAAGAAAATAATAAAGATGTTAATAAAAGCCAATCTCTGCTAAGGAGAGCTAGCCTAACATTACGTCTGACGTATATGGACATTTACTTTAAAAGGCCCATAACCATAACAGAGTGAAAGAATTTGCAAAGGACAGAGTTCAGAAAGGTTCATTATCTAAACAAGAACATTCTGCACTATTTTTGAATTTTGTCTGTGGGCAGGTTACATACATATTTTAATCAATCAATCAGCAAGTGATCATTGAGCACTGTTTGTGTTCAGCAGCTGTGCAAGGCCTCCTGAGGGATGCCAAGAAGTGTTTCTGCCCACAAGGAGCTTTTAATGCCTTTGGGAGGCACAATGAACGCCCACAAAATAACAATTAAATACAACACTGAATGGTATTGAGTCAGAATTCAAAGGATGAAATTTGGATATTCAGCCCTTTCTTACCCCAATTAGTACAATCACAACTTTAGTTGGATTTGATCAATGATAAAAATGGGGAACTGTCAGCAATTTCTTGCACAGGTGGCATGGCATTGTGAGGGAACAATTCTTGGCATAGCAGGATGAGATTCCTGATATAAATTCATCACTAGGTCTTTGCCCAGTCTAGTCTTATATATTTTAACCAGTCTGCCTTCCCTTGAACTTATGTATCCCAACACCAAAACCTAACCCCATACCATAACCAAGACCTAAGCTCTCTTGCTGCATTCAAGGTCAACCTTTTTAAAGGTTTGAACTTGTTCTGTCTTGCACTCTGCATCTGGCTTATTCCTGCAGAGCTGGCCTTTCACCTCTTCTACTGACTGGACTTGTCCTTCTACTGGAGTCAGTACTGTCCCCCTGGAACTGATGGTAGCCTCTTCAGAAGATAGAGTTTACAACCACCCATACATTAGGTCTTCTCTCTATACAAGGTAACATCTAACCCCATCAAGCCTCCAGTATGTCACCAGAATACTTACCTGTGTGCCTGAGATTTCCTTGCAAAAGGCATCTGAACTATATATTCATTTCTCAAACACATGTTGAGCAATTACTAAACTGAGCTCTGTGCTAGATATTAGAACTATAGGGATATTGCAACATTGTTCCTGTCTCAAGGATTTGGTTCTCAGTCTAGTGCGGGAAACAGATAACACAGCAAAGTACAATGTCTTGAGTTAGAGCTTTGAGAGTTATAGTCATAGGACACTTTGGAAATACAGCCATGGAATGTTGATCCAACCTAGAAGTGTGTATGTCAGGGGTCAGAGTGGGATGGAATGTTAGGAAAAGCTTCTGAGTAAGTTGGCCTGGCCTATCAGATAATCCCTGATGAAATTGTTGAGTGGCCTTGAAGGTCATTATCTTCTCACAAGGACCTGGAAGGCCCACACACATCTTTGCTATTTGGGGATGAGTCACTTTTACTTTTGCCATTGCAAATGAATTGTTTATAAGTATGTGCAGGGTTGATAGGCCCTTATTAAATGTTAGCAAGAAGGCCAACACTTACAAGCAGAATAGTGCCCCCACAGGCCCTGCCAAAGATACCCCTGTCTTACCCTCTGAAATCTGTGAATAGCAAAGGGACTTGGCAGATATGATTAAGTTATTGATCTTAAGATAGGAAAATTATTTTGGTTTATATGTTAAGTCCAAAGGTCCACATAGGGAATCTGGAGTGTCAAATTTAGAAAAGCATGTTAATGACAGAAGCAGAGGCTGGAGTGAGTTCCTTTGATGGAAGAAAGCAACCATGAGCTGAGTGCAGACAGCCCCCTAGACACTGGGAAAAGTAAGGGCAGATTCTTCCCTGTAGCTCTGTAGGGAATAGCCTTGCTGATGCTGAATTGAGCTCTTAAGACTCATTTTGGACTTTGGACATCCAGAACCATAAGATAATTAGTTTGTGTTGTTTAAATTACTCAGTTTTTGGCAACTTGTTTTAATGGAAATATAAAACTAAGATATTCAACCATGTCACAATGGTTAGAATTTAGTCACATGGCCACCCAGTCTTTGCAAGCAAAACCTAGAAAATGTGCTTTTAAGATGAGCACATTGGCCACTTGTCTTAGTCCATTCAGGCTTCTATAACAAAATACCACAGACTGTGTGGCTTTTAAACAACAGAATTTCTTTCTGACAGTTTTGGCTGGAAGTCCAAGATCAGGTTGGTTTCTGGCTAAGGCTACCTTCCAGTTTGCAGAGTGCTGACTTCTTGCTGTGTCTTCACATGGTGTAAAGAGCAAAGGGTCTTTCTGGAGCCTCTTTTATAAGCATACTAATTCATGAATACACCACCCTTTTGACCTAATCCCCTCCCAGAAGCTTCACTACCTAATACCCATCACCTTGGAAGTTAAGATTTCAACATAAAAGTTTAAGGGGTACAAAGAATTTCAGGCCATAGCACACCTCTAATGGAATTAGGGTCTGTTACAACTAGAATTATTAATGAAAAATGAGTGGTCTCTGCCACAATAACATTTTTTAAAGTTCTTCACTGTTTTAATTATTTCAGTTGTTGTGAGGTGTTTTACTATCTAGTAAGTCTACTTTTTTCTGTTTTAGAATTTCCTTTCTGTTTTAGAATTCTTCTGACTATTCCTGCTTCCATATGGTCTATATTCCGTACTTTACAGTCAAGCTGTCTACTAAAAACTCTTCTGTTGGTATTACATTAAGTTTACAGGTTAACTTAGGAGGAATTGACCTTTTTATGAAGCTAAATTCTTCTACCTAACTGAGTGTTATAACTCTTCATTTGTGCTGACCTTGTAAGACTCATTTCGGAATTCTGACCTCCAGAATTATAAGATTCATTTCTTTTTCTAAGTAAATTTTTTAAAATTTAATTGTTGTTGTATTACATCCATCCCCTTTTCACTCCCCTCTATCCCCTTCCCCACCCACCCAACTCCCCAAAAAAGTCAATCCCACTTGTTGTCTATGGCCATGGTTCTTCCATACTAGGTTCTTGACTAAACTGCTCCCCTTCTTTGCTTCTTCCTGCCCCCTCCCCTCCACCCCTCTTCCCCCTGACCACTGAAGGTCTATTCACTGTATTCATATATCTGGTTCTGTTTTGCTTGTTGTTTGTTTTGTTCATTATTGTCCTGTAATGGGTGAGATCATATGGTATTTGTCTCACTGACTGGCTTATTTCACTAAGAATCATACTTTCTAGTTCCCTCCATGTTGTTGCAAAGGTTAAGAGTTCCTTCTTTCTTTCTGCTGTGTAGTATTCCATTGTGTAATTGTACCTAAGTTTTTTGATTCAATCGTCCACTGATGAGCACTTAGGCTGTTTCCAGCATTTGGCTATTATAAATAGATTTTTAATTTATTATTTGATAAGGGCTAATCATGTTTGTTATGGCATATACAAGAATAATTTTTAATAAGCCTAAGTGAATAGTATAACAGTAGTTTTATTTTGAATTCATTTTCATGGGAGAACACTTGTATGGAAATATCACAGAGGGTAGAGTCACAAACAGCTTTGTTCACAATATAGCTCCTTATCAACAATAATACCTGAAACTTATTAAAAGCCTCTTATTACAAATGAAAACTTTATTAGAACTGAGGTTCAGTATAGCCCCAAAAAATTCTGAATAGTGAGATCTGAGCAAACTGAAATTTTAAAAAAGCACATTGTGAAATAGCATTGGCTCTTAGATAACTCAACATGTTGGAATGGGAAGCCAAGTCCAAAGCTATGAATATGACCAGACCTCAGTGATCTGTGAAATTTGTTGTCCAGAAAATAATTTCAGATTCTTATGCTGTTAAATCAAATTGACAGCTTATTAACAATGCTTCAGTACCTGATACCTACTGAAAATTTCTGTATAAGTAAGAATTTTATGCATTACTTCCCAGTCATTATACATGGCCAACAATCAATTGTCTGGTTTCAGTAAAATAGTCAGAAGTTGTATTCACTTGTCTACTTTTACTTGAATCCATAAAGAAAGAAATAGCCTTAAAATGTTGATTAAGATTATTAAGTAAGGGTTTCACCCTTTTGGGTACTCTGTTATTTCTTGAGAGATATAGATACATAAATTGTAAGGCATTACTCAAATATAAATATAAACAGAAAAAATGAATTAGGGAGATCCTTTAAAATGATTAGCTGTTTAGAGGAGATTAGTCCAATAATTTGAATATTTTAATCAGTGTCAACAAATGGGAGAGGTAAAATGAGATGGGACCAAGAAAGGATGCTTAGATAAGTCAAAATATAAATTCTAGTTAATCAAGAGAGCTACACTACTATGATGAATTTTCCAGTTGAATTCCAAGGGGAAGTAGCATATGCACAAAATAGGAAGACAGATAGAAAAGGGAAGTGTTTAATCTGCATTAATTTTCAGGTAAATAAACTTTTATAATTTCATAAAGAAATATAAGCAGTGAGGGGAAATGTGGCTTTTAACCACTGTTACTGTCAGACTTGACTGCCTATCACTCATTAGAAGCTATAAGCACTGAGCTGAAAACTCCCAGAACATCACTGACCTGGTTTTAGAAGGTACATTAAAGGTCCCATGCTTGATTCCTATCTATAAATGCATCACAAATTCATCACCAAATCTGACCTTGTACACCTCCTCTTGTGGTTACTGATTTCCTCCCAAAGTAGTCTATCTAATCTTTGGTGAGCTATGGCTATTAAATTACTCTGTTATGTTGATCCCAAATCCATTTTTGCTTAGCTTCTACCCATTACCTTTAATTCTATCCCTTGAGAAGGAATAAACACATCTAATTTTGGTTCTATATAATAGTTCTCCACCTCTTTAAAATGGGCTTTTATTTTCACAATGTACTGTCAAAGCTGGCTAAATAGCTGTGGTTACTTCAACCACCCAAAATAGGACAGGAAGTCAAATCTCTTCATCATCTGGCTTTTTGTGAATGTGCTTGAGTTTCTCTTTGTTATTGAAGGCAATTAACTCAATAATCTACATATATGAACCACTCATTGCTGAACATAGCATACTTGTTGTTGTTGTTCTAAATCCTTGTTATCAATGTGTGTTCCATGGGTTAGCAGGATTACCCAGGAACTTGTTAAAAATGAAAACTCCACAGACCTACCTTAGACTTTCTGAATTAGAACTTGTCTTTTAATAGGATCCTAGGTGACTCATGAATTTTAAAGTTTGAGAACCACTGTTCTACATCATTGGTTCTCAAACTTGATGGCATATTTGAATATTGATGTCTGGGTCCATCCTGATGGATTGCTGAGAAAAAGTGAATTCCTAGGAAGCGTCAATACCTCTTATCTTTCTTTTCCTAAGAATGCTACAACATAGGGACAACTAAGGATGCAGAGCCAAATAGGCATCTAATGGGATCAGAGTACTAGCAGTTCTGAAAAAAGAAACTTAAGTTCCATTTAGTGGCACTAATTTTGACCCTGTTCCATTGAAGTGTACCAGGAAATCCATCGGCCATTATAGTGACTTCTTTCTTATTGATGCAAGAATCTGGGTAACAAAAGAGAAAACTTAATCCCATTGAATTAGAAGTCACAATGACTAAGATATCAAATTTTATAACTTATGAGGGCCTGCTATTTTACTAACTTGTAAAAATAATTTTATATTTATTTGCTTATTCCATATGATGAACAAAAATACACTTCAGCAGATGAATATATCTTACTCACTACATGGAGTCCTGAAGCATACTGAAATCCTTTTCTGTTACAGACTTCTGAGTCAGTGTTTTGTAAACCACTCATCTACCATTTTAAAGGTAGTACAGTGTCTTAGCTCATTTTTATGAAAAGGAAATAAAATTTAAATTTTCTAATTATAATATACACAAGAATTTAAATTAAAATTTACTAGCTCATTGGAAACAAAAAGAGTACAAAATAGAAGCAAGAAAGATTTTTTGAAGGGCTCTCTTGAGAAAAAGAATTAGAAAAGAAAATAATCAGGATAAATGTAACATTTTTAGCACATCAGCATTTTATAAAAGGACTTTTATTGTTTTGTAGGAAAAAATACATGTAACCCACATGTCATATTCATGTAATTATTCTGGCTGTTTACACTAGGAGGTGCTTATCCTCTAGAAGATGCCACATTATGTGGTAAGAAATGCACCTAAGCATCATGATCATGTGCAAAGACATCTTTTTGGGGACATAAGATATTAGGGCTTGCTTGGGGACTTTATTCTTCTGAAATCTCATTCTTTCCTGTCATGTGACAATGGAACTTGTGGTGGCTGAGGAAAAGGCTAAAAGAAGTTGAAAAACTCTTGCCTTGGGCTCTGGATAAGTCAGCATTCGGGATGATAACCAGAAGTCAGAGGACAAGTTTAACACAGCTCCATCTCAATGCATTCCATTCTCCTCAGCTACTCATTCTGTCATTCTTTTACTTACTCCTTCATTCATTCATTCATTTCAGAAATAATTACTGACCACTTACTACACGCCTGGCTCAGTGCTGGCTTCTAAGGATGGAGCAGACAGCAAGACCGCAGCTGTGACTTTGTGGAGCTGATTGTTAAGTAGAGAAGACATGCTGTTACTTAACCAAATTACGATGAAGTGTCTAGCACTGTCTCCCCCATCTGGCTGTCATTTACCTCCAATGTCCATATATTATATCCTCTCTCTGTCTGGGCATATGAAAATTAAGAGTGAGGGGAAAACCAGGAGCAGAAGAGGTAACTTTTTTAATATTTACTGAACTTTGTACTTTTGGGGGGTAGAGCACCCACTTTTCCATTTAATGTTAAAGATAATAATTTCCAAACTAATGTTACAATTAGTTTTATAATATTATCTTACAAATTATATAGCATTTTAGAGTTTTCAGAGTACTTTCACAGTTATTACTACATTGGAACTCAATAATACTATGGGTGGTCCACTTGATGGAGGAGAAAACCAAGGCTCCTGGGGCTCAGTTATTTGGATCATTAGTGGCAGAGCTGAAACTTGAACTCTTCTGCCTGATTTATAATAGTTAGGGGCACATACTAGATTTAAGCCTGCCTTTGCCTCAGTGATGCTTCATAGACCACCTATTGTGCTAGGAAAATGTTAAGTATAGTTTGTGTTACCTTAGTAAGTCATTACAGAGGTAGTGATTAGCTTTTGTCTTGGCTGTTTTTGAAATTACACAAGCAGGAGGGACACTAGAATATTCAAACCCAGGAATACATTTGCCAGGTGGGTTTCCAGAAGTTCCCTGCTTTTGTTTCGCTTTCCACCACTAGTTACAGGCGACTGGAAGTCTGCCAGATGAGCCAGGACAGGGAGAAGAAGGACAGTTCTAGATCTAGAGCCTGAGAAACCTGTACAAGTCAAGAGTTTCATGATGTGAAATGGATTAAAACTGGGAAGAAAGTAAAAAAGTATCCAAATGAAAGAACTTCATGACTGCTTATAGTGAGAGAAGTCTCGAATTACAGACCTTTTCTTCATTCTTATTTGTACCCATACATTGGGTACTGCTTCTAAAAGGTACGATGGCGCCTTTTAACTTTAGAGACAGCCAGAGGTGATAGTGTGCCGAAGTAGATAACGTACTGAATTTAGTATTAGAAGTTGCTATTAGGGTACCTGAGAAAGTTACTTTGACATTAGTGAGATTCCTCTGTTACATGGGGGAAAAAGTTCCTTGTCTGTGCAGGCTGTATGAGCAATGGCTTTGTTAGTGGTAGAGTCTGTGCAACTGTTAGTTACTATTATTACAGTAGGTACATAAGCTTCCGTTGAGCTCTCAGTGCACAAGAAAACCTGCTGGGAAAGTCCCATGGGTTATTATTCTGATATAATCTTGGTCCTCTGCTTGGCACTTCATGTCCCAAAGGGAAAAGATAACTGAGCATAAAATGATGAGGCCTGGTGGTTGGAACATCCTGGTAATTCTAGAAACAAATTTGACATACTCAAGACTAATTAAGAGATATGTTGAGACATGGCCAGCTGCAAACCAAACCAAACCAAACCTAAAGACAAATTTATAACTTAGGGAAAACTTTCATATTGTATAGTTCACATTTGTGCTTTTAAAGTTGTATTTTGAAAATCAGTTTGTCTTAATTATGTGGGTGACATAAAATTCTATTAAATTCTACATTCAAAAAATTAACAAACTGTTAGAAAGAGGTAGCAATAATTAATATCTATATGCTGCCCTAGCTTTATAAAGTATTCCTCATTTATAACATATTTGTTTCTTATAGTAACCTCATGGTAGAAGTAATAATTCTACCTGTTCTATAAGTGACAGTACTGGACTCAGTATCTTATCAGGAAGAACTAGACATTGGTAGGTCTGGAAATCGAACTCAGGTGTTTTGACTCCAAAGTTCATAAAGTTTAATAAAATGTGCAATTAATAGTCAAATACCGTGTGTTACAGATAAAACTGGCTCAGCACTCAGAAAATGTTTTCCCAACTCTGTCACCATGTAGAGTTGCCTCACTTACTTACTCTCTTTCACTAGATCTTGGTTTGTTCATCAGTAAAAGGAGATTCATTTGAACATCCCTAGGTTGTACGTCTAGCATTCCTTAATCATTTAAATGGCAGAAAAGAAAAAATCAGTTAAACAACTTTGAAAAAATTATATTGCAATGCTGTTTTAGACAATGTGTTTTTTGTTTGGATTGTGGGAGGTGGGACAAGTGGGAACACCCAAACAAATGCCAGGACTAGTCAAGGCTAACTTCTTCACTGAGCACCAGTGCCCCAGAAAAAGAAACCAGCTGGGTGCTGACTGCAAAGACCTCCCTGCAGGTCCATAGTGGAATGAGCAGTGGTGGTGGACATAGTACACACTCCAGTCTGCTAAGCCCAGAGAGAGGAGAAGGCTCCATCAGGAGGGTGGGAGTTCATACCCAACTGATAGATGAAGGTTTTGGAGAAACCCAAACCCAGTGTATGTGCATCATGCCTTTCTGAGAGGATAGCAAACTCATTAGTCATAAATAGGTCCTGCAAAATGCCCCCACAGCCCATGCAAATATTTCAGATACTGTGCTTAGCCAAAAAGAACAACAACAACAAAAGGAACTTTTAACTTTAAAGCTTTTAATATTTATCATCAGATTTTATCTTCTGAAAAAATTTCGTATGACTTCTTTAAATTTGTTCCTCCCTGACATTTCCAAGTGAGACCCAAAGATTCAGGCAAAGGCTGAGGTTTCTTGGGCCCCATAAACTCTTTTGTGTGCTCCTTATGCTTCCCATTGCTGAGGTCTTTCTGCACTGGAGGTCAGACAAAGTGCTATGAGGAATCTGTTGTGGGGAAGTGGGTTTCCCTAGAGTCACCGGCACCTAGGTATGCAAGTTGTTGACATGTGCTTCTGAAGTGGTGTAACAAAGGCTTACTGAACAGCCGCTACATATCAGGTGATGGGGAAGATGATTAAAGCAGTTTCTGTCTCAAGGAATCCCCAGCTTGGGTGAGAATAAACAGCTAGATAAAGAAATCTAATGAGAACAGAAAAGTTTGGCTTAGGATTATAGGAGAGAACAGACAGCTGTGCTTGAAAGCAGAGGGGATTCAGAAAGCCTTAGAGAGTAGATGGCATTTGAGCTGGGTTTTAACGGAAGTGTTTCACATGAAGAGGAGGGATGGGGAGGGTAAATTTCCAGCAAGAAAATAAGGCATGCACAAGACAGGGAGGTGAAAGAACACTGTCCCTTCTAGGAGTCATGATCTATTTTGTATGGCAGGAGCCCAGGATTTATGTGTGGAGGTGATGTGTTATCGGCCTGGAAGGCTGGACATTAGCCAGAAAGTGAAGACAGCTTGTATACTGTGGTGGTAGGGGATAGATTATTTTCTTTGAACAATGAGAATCATGTTTCTGGATTATTATTCTGGCAGAGATAGAGAGAGAATAGATGCGGGAAGAGAGGCTTGATGTAGAAAGACCTGTCAGGAAAATGTTATGTACTATCAAGTCAAAGGAAGGGACACGTGTAAGAGAGAGTCAGGAGACAGGATTAGTAGAACTTGATGACCAGGTGGACAGGCCCAATAAGCAGTTATGGTCACAAGGCATGAAATGGGCATGGTAGTGGTAAAAAAGAATGGTGAGCAATGTCTGCTTCCTGACTGGTGGGAAAACAACTACGAAATGTAGCTATTTGTTGGTATTGCAGCCAACAGCTAAAGCATCTTCCTTCTCTCTCTGCCTCACTCTTTAAGGGCTAGTCTGAGGTCTGTGGACCAGCAGCATCAGCATCACCCAGCAGCTTGTGCAGCATCTCGGACCCTACTCTGGATACTAAATCAGATTCTGCTTTCCAGCCAGATCCCAGGTCAGTTATATACACATAAAAGGTTGAGAAATGCTAGCTGAGGGTAATTCTTGAGAGAACAATAAAGAAATAATATCAAGCATAAATGAACATGCTGAAGGTCCAAATTGTTAATCTCAAGGTTGCGGAGTCAGAGAATGATGTTTCTTTTTGTCCTAAAGTTTGTACCTGATGGAAACTGCCTAACTATTGTACTAATCTTGACTCTCTGATCTTTCTTCCACTTCCTATTAATACTGTTATTGTTTGTGTACATGTGGCACTTAAAAATACCTAAAAGAAGCCCTGGCTGGTGGCACAGTGGATAAGGTGTCAGCCTGCAAACCCAAAGGTTGCTGGTTCAATTCCCAGCCAGGGCACATAACCAGGTTGCAAGCCAGGTCTCCAGCCAGCTCTGTAGCTGGAGGCAGGTGAAAGTCAACCACATATTGATGTCTCTCTCCCTTTCCCTCTCTCCAAAAATAAATAAAATCTTTTTAAAAAATACCTAAAAGATCATAAAGTTAATAAAGCTGTTTGGGGGCAGTAAAAATAACAAAAATGAGTAAAAATAAATTTGTCCTCATCTCTCTGACATCTTTATGAACTCATTATTCCTGGTTAAGCTAAATTCTTCAACTCCTAGGTCAGAGAAGAGACTCACAGAGGTCAGGCAAGGTCACATGATTCTGGGGCGTAGTTGGGAGCCAGGCAGCTTCAGGCAGGGATCCTTACGTCTAGGTCACTGTGACATCTCCTTTATGCTTCAGGAGCTGTTCTTTGCTCCAGATATGAATCTTGGTGATTGTGGCTGTTGCTTTTAAGCCTCTCATCTATTTTTTTAATGGATTTATTGGAATGGAAACTTAATGTATATCTAGAAATCTATGGACAAATGATAATATTTAATTGAAGTTATAAAGATGGTTTAGGACAATAACAGAAAAGGAGGCTCTGCAAAATGCCTAAAGCACATCAAGATGAGGAACAGAATAGGTTGCCTTTATACAAGCTTAAAATGGCATTCATGTCTACAAACAGGCTTAATTTAAGCTTTGACCTACACCATCACTCATGACTTTCAAAATCTTATGATATACGAGGTCTGTCACAAAAGTATTGAGCCAATGTCAATATAATTAAAACAGTTTGCGCAGCCGATACTTTTAGGACAGACCTTGTATTAGTTGCCCCAAAAGTGTATTAGGAGGTAGATCACATCCCATTGCCCCTGTGGTGACTGTACTGGTTCTGTGTCAGAGCAGAGGAGTGGCAAAAAAGAATGCATTAACTTCAGGAATGCTAGAGTGATGCAGTCTAAACAAAGCACAGATGACTAGTGACAATGTTGTTTTTCAAGTACATAATAAATGATAGGGATATTCTGTTTAGACTTTTCTAGTTTTTATGAACCACAGCTATGAAGAGAATTTATTTCTCAGGGACAGAATGAAGACTTTGAAATAGTCAGAAACACAACACAGCTTATAAATTACTCTGAAGGAAGGGCTATTTTACATTACAGAAATCACTTTGGGATATGTTTTTTATAGCACAGTTCTGGGAGGTACTAATCTGGGACCGTGTCCTGCCACTAGCTTATTTTCACTCAGTTTCCTCATCTGTAAAATGAGAAACATTGTAATGCATACCAAAGGGGTCAATCAAACCATCCTGTGGTTATATATTCAGTTCTTAGTTATACAACAAATAATTATGATCATCAGCTTGAAGAATTCCTATTTTAGCTCCTTGACCAATGGGAGTTTAAAATATTATAGAGCTGAGGTTAAGTGGAAATTTCTAAACTTCCCTTTCTCCTTCTTCCCATGCCAAAATTGCAAAGATGTAGGAGGATGGAGTGAAGGGATGATGTTTGTCATCATATTTTCATTTTACCCAATTGTTTGACCTGTGCAGAAAATAGAGAATTAGCAATGAATTGTTCCAAGTTTAATTAGCTGGTGGCTCGAATTATATATAGTTGTTTCTCTAGATGTAATATCTTTACTAGCATAAATAGACAAAATTCTTTGACACCTGTTATGTAGCTACAGATCTGGCCACCTCCATACTCGTATTTCACACTGCATACAGCATGTTTCAGAGAGTGGGGTTTAACTCTGTAAGAGGAAAACAAATGGAAAGGACGGGATGTGCAACCATAGTATGGGGGAGTTAATTCCTCATGGTGAAAACCTTGACCAATAGGAGATTTTAGATGGGAGAGCTCCAGACAAACAGCAGATCTCAGGAGGAATTTCCTCCCTATGGTTTGTCACATTTATGTATCTAAAGTGAGAGGGATAAAATCTTGGTAAGAATTCAAGGACACACCATTCTTGTTTCCTTTGTCTTCTGAGTTATGGCCTTTTTGCATAGCCTGTCTGAAGTCATCTTGCAAGATTGCATGTTGAACAAACGACCCGTTTTGAAGCAGTGGCCCATATGATAAACTATCACCTTCTTATCCTTTCCTTCCTCACTTCCCTTTCTCTCACTCTTAATGCCTAGGGATTGAATTTCCTGTTCTATTATTAACATAAAGTGATAGTATTATTAAATGAAATATACTTTTCTTTGAGCAAATGCCTGCCTGTGGTTTTCTGTCTCAATGGAAGGCAATGATTGGTGAGTTAAGAAAAAGAAGTGAAGTACAAATATTGTTTGATGTCTCAAGATGTCTTAACACAATTAATAGTTATCACGTTGCACACTTTTTTCAAGATCATTCTCACTCATCTACATAGTTATTTGATTTTTTGAGTGATAAATAAACTTATACATTAGTACCAGAAAGTGTATTACATATAAATTGAGGGTTGGAATCATTTCAGGAACAGAATGTTTATTTGTGCGAGTTGTGTGAGACTGTAGAGGAAGCATTGCAACTTCTAGTGGAGGAGGAGGTTTGAGCAGCACAGTAATGCTCAGAGGCTTGTGTGTATTTAGGAGGAGGATGTAATGATAATAATGATAATTGAAGAAGGTCTTATGCCACTTATATCAAGCTTTTGCTATCATGGTGCATGTTTCATAAATTTAACCTGTGTTACTGCCTGTATTTTAAATCTAAAGAACTTCTCTAGAATGATTGGCTAACTCAAGAGAGTGAATCTAGGAAGAGGCATCTAAGAAGGTGGCTCACAGGGAAGTTTTCTGGTGTACTTGAAGTCATACTGCATTAATTGTTACTCATTTGCTTACACCTAAAGGAACCAAGGGCAAGGAGCTGACCTGGCCACTCCAGGGGCAGGACTTCGGAAAGCCAAGACAGGAGGGATTCAGGAAGGGGGTGGTGGAGTTCACTAGCATCAGATACAGTGGATTATACCATACAACCACATATGGGTAAACACAGTCATAAAGAGGTTGAAGAAACTATTGACATGTTTGGAGACAGAGAATGGAATAACAAAATTCATAACAAAAAATGTCAGGAATGATAGGAAAGAAGTCATGAGGTTCCCACTGTTGAAATACTGTATGTATCCCAGCAATCTGTGTGGCTTGTGTGGCTTGTGTTGCTTTCTAGGCTAACGTCGAAAAGAGCTGGCTCTGGGAAAGTTAAGGAGCTCCATGGGAAATAGCAATATGATGTCTTAAACATCACCTGTGCATGTTCGGGTGAGACTCACACAGAGTAAGCTGTGTGTAATGGGATTGGGGCCTTGCTATATGGATTTCCTTAAGGTCCCATCTCTCTTTTATTGTGATAAGGAAAAGTTTGGAAAATTAAAATTGGTTTCACACTTTATCAAACCCAAAGTTGCTTAATGTTTATATGCTAGAAGGAGGTCATAATTCTTTCAGAATCATTATAGCCCTACTGGTGAAGAACAAAGATAGTAAAAACTAGATTAGAAAACATGTTTTTAAGAAAAAATGGAAAAATCTAAATGCAGATATCTTGGATTACTTTAGCCTAGCATCAAATATCTGACAGGGAATGCAAAGTATTTTTGTTCATCCCTAGTTTATTAAGTTTTAATATTAAGATGTAATTACTTTAATAAACAATTTTACTTGACTCAGTTGGTTCCTTCCTAGTTCATCTACAGACTGCTTCCAGAGAGACAAGTTCCCAGAAATAATGCAGGTGCAGGTGACTGCCAACATATATACGAGCCCTGTTCTAAATGTTTATCAGCACCGAGGGGCTATAACTCATAGATAGCCCTCTAGATGAGACCTCAAAAGCCTCTTTCATCCATTTGTAGCTAATCTGAAAGGCTGAGTAAAATTGGAGGTCACTTGGATATTAAGCCTGAGTCCTCAAGGGAACCCCCCAAAACCCCTGTTCTCCTAAGGGCTTGGCAGTGAGAGAAGATAGGAGTAGTGGTGGGGATAGATGGGCAGATGCGCACCCATCATTCCATGAAGAAGGCTCACCAGGCACAAGACTGCTTGAAAATCTTCAGTTATCCACTTAACTGCTGGTGAAGACCCAGTAAAGCAGATTTGCTCAGAAATAGAAAAGGTGGTTAGGTGGGCAGACATTCTACAGTAAGAGAAGCAGTGAAGTAGTAGTTTTTTTGTTTTTCTTTTTAAACATTTTTTCAAAGATTTTATTCATTATTTTTAGAGAGAAGGGCAGGGAGGGAGGAAGAAAGGGAGAGAATCATCAGTGTATGGTTGCCTTTCACCTGCCTCCAGCTACAGACCTGGCTGGAGATCTGGCTTGCAACCAGGTTACATGCCCTGACTGGGAATCAAACCAGTGACCTTTGGGTTTGCAGGTCGATGTCAATCCTCTGAGCCACACCAGCCAGGGCTGAAATAGTAGTTTTTTCGCTTCTTTTATAAAATACATGTCTCAATTTAACATTATTTATAAACAGACTGTCTCCCCTACTGGAAAAGGAGAGTGTTCTGATATGCAAATTGAGGCTGTATTAAATAAATAAGAAGGGAGGGAGCTATCAACTGATACCATATTCCCCCTACACATAGTTTCCATTTCCCCAATCTTCTCAAATTTTTAAGTTCTTATTTGAAAGGAGGTAACTCTTTTCTTGGATGGATTTGTTACCTATAGAAAAGGACACGTAACAAGGCATTGGGACTTTGCTGCTTCTCTTCAATGAAGGAAGCATATTGTATAATATAAAGCTCAAGCTGAGAAAATACCATTTTAGATATACATTCATATATGTCTAAGTACCAAAAGCAATGTTTAAGTTTTCTTCTTTTACCCTTCATAGGGTTTAGGAAAAGTGATTTGTCGTTGGAAAAACTACACTGGGTTAACCCCGATCTACATTTAAACCAGGGTGGCACATGACTGCAGGATGTACCACAGACTCAGTGTCCTGATGCCCCCACTGTAGAAAACACTCCTTTCTCATGGCTGACACACAATTTAACTTCTACAAGCTTCTTACGTACCAGAATGTTTCTATTCTAGGAAGAAAGCTCCACTTGAGAAAATGTGATTCCTAGGTAAAAAGTATTGCTTCTTTCCTTTTATTGCTTTAATAAGGACTTCAGAGGTATGGCTCAAAAGTCAGTGGCAGCTGCCTGTCAAGAAGACACTCTATCAAATTAAACAACTTATTATTTTTGCTATGTGACATTCCTGTTTTTATTACTATTGTCACAAGTGCATCCCCAGCTACAGACAGGCACACGATTCAGTTGTAAGTTGCCAGAGTTAACGCTGTGTAGACACCTTAAGGAAGGGACCAGATTTAGTAGGAAGAGAATGAAAGATACCTGTGGTTTTGATGGAATGCCTCTATGCAGAATTCAAGAGTGGCATATTTTTTGGAAGATCTATTTCAGCTTTGATAGAATATCTTGAAGTTATTTATCAATTGCTGTTCTTTCGGCCAGAGATCTATATCAAATAATTTTCTGTAGTTCTTAGAAGATTTAGTAACCTACAGAAGCTTTTCTAAGAGGAAATGTCATCAGAATAATGTTTAAATTCTGTGCCAGTAATTTTTTATCATACACTCTCTGGTAAACCAGACTCCCATTTATGCTATTCTATTTCCTCATTGACTTGATACAAATAATTTTTAAAGTAAATATTACAAATATTATCTTTAAAATTCTATGTTATATTGCATTAATATGATCACTAAATTTATATTATAAATATGTTTATTGTCATAAGTAATATACTACAATTAAAATAATAACTAATTACTATTCACTAAACAGCACCCAAAATTCCAAATAGTTTTGCTATTTTTAAGTCACCTTTAAGGACCCCCTTTATATTGATTATCATGATAGTATAGCTATCAACCTGTATTTAGTTTTGTGTCACGTAGATCTCACAACCAAAATATGGCAGCTAAAACCTGATCCATGGTTTTTATGAAAGTCAAAATCTTGACTTTGGCGGGGAATGGGTGGGTGGGGAAGAGGACAGAGGGGAGCAAAAAGGGGATGGATGTAATACAACAACAATAAAATTAAATTTTAAAAAATCTTGTATGAAATTGAACCTGTTTCCCCTGTGCCTAGAGAAAAATCACTAACTAGTTCAGGTTCAGTGCTATCAAAGCTGGAGGAGTGCTTATTATCTATTTTCTTCTGGTTCCCACAAAGAGGGTTATTTCCTTTAATGCCCTTTACTCTGCCCTACCCAAGCTCTGCTTACAGAGTTTAAGGGGAGAATCTGACTATGTCCCCTGGCTCAGTCCTTTTCTTGTTGCAGTGTGTCCAACTGCAGAAAGCACAGATTCTACTCTGCTCCCCTGAGCTGTCTAAATTTCAGGGATAAGCTCACTCTTCGTAAGGAGATGGGGAACAGAAATGCCCTTAAGTGACCCTTCTCAGATCCCAGCATGGACTGAGAATTTTGAGAACTAAATAAGGAGTGGAATTTGAAGAAAAAGGTAAAATTTCAGGATTCAGACTTTGGAACGGGTCAGGCCATGTTTTTTTTTATTGTGGAGGTTGGGGACTGCAGGTGCTTGTATTGTGTTATGCTGCTGGTTTTACAATTATGGGCAGAGTTGGGGGTTGGTGAGATGAGTTTTAACTTGTGTGACTAGGGCAAATGAGTTTAGGTTTTAAAGTATAGGCTGTTTCATTTTGACTTGGTATTGCAAGAAAGTTGAGATGGGATTAGGTCTTTCAGGTGTTGACTGGACAAACAACATTTGCTGTATCAACAGTATTTTCTAGCCAGGTCGATAGATAGGAACTTTAAATGTCAAGGACCTAAATTCTGCATGTTTCACAGAGCACTCAGGGGGTATGACATTTCAGCTTTACCTGCCAGCTGTAAGTAGGCAGCGCTGGACTGGCTGCTTAAATTCCATCTTGCATTCTAAACCAAGAGCAGCCTTGGATATCTCTAGGCTAAGTTTTGATTAATGTGTCATTCATAATTTTGGGTTGGTTATTCCCTACTGTATTCTTTCAAACTGTTTCTGAATTTCTTAGTGGCTGAATCCCTATCCTTGGCTTTTGATTTCAGATAGCCACCTCTGGATCCAATCAAAGAAATGCAGTAGATTTTACTAGTGAAATAGCAAAAAGGGTTTGAAGCCCTTATTATGACAATAAATATGCCATATTTTTCAATGGATATAAATGAATTAATAAAGTTATTGCAAACTCAGAAACTGTGAAGATAATGAAAGAGGTCTTTTTCAGGCATTCTCTATTTATTTCCAAGGATCAGATTTGCCTAGAAAGTCAATAAGAAGCTGGAGTAATCAAAAGTAGTTTCTCAAAGAAAAAAAATAATTCTATTCAGTCCTAGTAATACAATACAAGTAATGGAAGAAGTGAAACACAATTTAAAATAGATGATGAACAAGAAGAAAGAGGGCCTTAATTGAAACAGATATTAGAAGATAAGCTGGAAAATGAGACCTTGAGAACTTGAAGTTCAGACCTGACTGATGTAAAGGTCAAAGCAAAACATACCCAGGTCAAACTACTGTTGCAGGAACTCTGTAAAAGAAAGCTTGTTTTGCATGGTAACTGGATCCGAAAAGTTAACAGACCCCAAACAATATGAGGGAAAAAAGGGGTAACATTTCAAGCACAGACTAGAATACTGCTTGAGGGGCCAGTCTGCAGGGAATATGGTAAAAGTCATTTTTATGATTTCAGGTGTAGAGTCTAAACCAGGAGTTATTAGAAAACCACCCTTATTCTTTCTTGGTGACTGTCCTCTCAGGTCTTCCAAGGTTGCATATTTACCAGCATCCCCAATCTCAGCCACTATCCCATCAAGACAAGATCATAAGATCTATGTATATAAAAACTTCAAAAAGAGACTCTTAAAGTACTAGAAATCCCTGAAGAGACTTTTTTCAGAGGATCTCAAAGATGAGAAAAATTAAGTTCCAAAAGTAATGTGGTGGCATTTGTAGAACACAATGGATATAAGCAGAGGAATAATGATACAATTTATTTAGCTACTTATTTATTTAGTATTTTGTTGTTTAAGTACATATTCACACACACACACACACTATCTCCTTCGAGCCTCACAATGCCCTATAATTTAGGATTGTTAGTTCCAGAATTATAAATGATGGAACTGAAATTCAGTAGGATGTTGCTTGCTAAAGGGGTTTCAACTAGTAATTGAGCCATCATCCACATCTTTGACTTATACCATTTACTTCATCCCTTTCAGCTACACTATTCTTCCCAACTTAATGTGTGTAGTTGAACCTGAAGAATGACCAATGGAGATGTAGGATCTGGGTAGTATAGTAAGAAAAAAACATTTTGAGAGCTAATACTATGAGAACAAATGATCAAACCAATGCTACATTTGCTACTTTAGTCTTTTAATAAATTATTTATGAGTTACTCAGTTTTCCTTTTTTTTTGAGGGAATAGCAGGCTTTTAAACCAACTATTTAAACACATTTGAGCATTTGAGCATACTAAGAAAATGCTTACATATAGTGAAAATACCCCTTCTCTAGCCAGTGTGCAGTTATGATGAATAATTTATATTTCTCTAGGGGATTGTGCTATTTATTGCTCTTAATTATCTATTTTTCAAGTGCTACTGTAGATCCCTGGGGAAACCGTTGGCAGAAGGAAGTGGTCATAATGTAGGAAGCATCAGCTGATGACTCTCTAGTACTGGAGCTTCGGGTCTGCAGGTGACAGCAATGGCCCTTCATTAGCCCAGCAGAGTTTGTGAAGCAAAATCCTTCCAAATGGGCATTTGGCATGAGTGATAACTTTATCTTTTCCAAAGGAAAAGTTTTTTTGTGGAGAGAGTGTACAAAAATGGAAATGGAATGTTGAAAAGAAGGAATAATTTCAAGTTAATTTTATTTCTTGCATTAAAATAAGATTTTATTACGTACACTTTGAAAGAACAAGATGGGCACTGAAAGGAATAAGTTGGGAATCCTGATGTTTGGATTCTGTTACAGATGCTATTAACCCACTAGGATTTTTATGCCATGGATTTTTAATTTATAAAATGGTGTAGGAGGTAATTATGAGGAAGAATTGGGCCAAATGGAGAAAGTCTTAGCTCAATGCCAGGGAGCTGGGACTAAACAAAAAACAGGCTTACCTACAGAAAAAGAAATGCCTCAAGCAATTTACTCAGACAACCTAGGTCAAGTCCACAATCTCTTTAGTTATGCTTTTTACATCCAGGGAAAACTGGTCAAGATAAAAAATTCTCTAGGACCACTAGAACCAATAGTGAGCAACTCAGATCTGCTGCTGTAGCTCTACCATGCCTCCTGGCAAATGGTGAGGACATGGTTCTGTGATGCAAAAATGGGCACCCATCTGAGTCATGCACGATCCCCAGATGGTATGCTTTGGTGCCAGTCATCTGTGGCTTCCACCCTCTTTGTCAATGCTAGTTTCTTACCAGTTGTTAAATATCTTTAATACTTAACCTAAAGTTGAGTTTAGATTCACTGACCAGCTGTGTAAATTTATTGCCCTCTTAGAGGTTGTGCTATGAGATATCTACATTTTTGAGTAACATGCACATCCTCCGGTGTTCTGAATTATACCCTACCTCAGACTTTTATCTCCTGGGGCCCAAGTCAGAAAGTTAATTCCCAAAACAGTAAAATTTTTTTCACTCTATTGAATGCCTACCCATAAATCACTGTTCTGATCAACAGGAAGAATCAACTGGATGGTTTTAAAGAAGGTAATTTGGATGCAAAGTGACATGATTCTCTGCACAAGTTTGGAGATATGTGTGCAGGTTGACCTGCTATTCCCAACCCTTAAAATAAACAAAATATTATGCTAATATGCTAAAGTGTTGCTTTGTGAAAACCACAACATGATAATGTGGTCAGGAAAAAGATTGGAAGTTGGCAGCAACAAAGCTCTAAAATTAATTTGAATTATTAAATGAGATAATGGTAAATTAGACTCTACTTCTATTTATAAAACCAAGCCCTAGTCTTAATTTGTAAAGGACTGAAGGATCAGTGACTGCATATTTAACTACTTTAGTAATAGAGGAGCCATAAATGAATTAACTCTAATTTTTCCTTGGCCTGGAAGAGCCTGGTCTCTGGTCTACAAAGGCTAATGACTCAAAGGACACTGCTGTCCCTAGGCTAGCCTTGCTGGCCTCCATAGAGAGTGCTCTGAACCAGGAGGCAGCACTTCCTTAGCTTTTAGGCATTAGAAATATCAGTTTGAAATTATGGGGAGGATTGGTCTATAATATTACATATGATTTTTGGAAGGTCCTGACCCATTCTAATTTGTACATTTTAGGGGCAACAAATTTTAATCCAAAAATAATAAAGGGGAAACTTGAACAAAATTATGATGGTAATAGATTGGGGAACCCAGGGAGAGTCCTAATAGAAGTCAAAGTGCAACTTTGGGTGGAAGCATTTAGAAGTTTGTCTCTTGGGTAGGATGATGAAGACTATGTCTTTAGGAAAAACAGCAGAAGCTGGAAGATGATTGTAAATCAGATGTCAGGATTGCTGAGCACCATGCCCTCTATTTAAAGCTGAGTTCACCAGGGGAGGAATTAGAAACACTCATTTATTCACCTCCTCTTCATCAAGTGCCTGCTATGTGCCAGACACTATTCTGGATACTAGATGTGACTGATGAAGACTGAGATCTTGCCTCAATTCATCTTATATCCCAGTGGATTTCAATCAGTATATAAAGAAGAGTACTGAGAGACAGCATGTGAATGAGCTTTGGAACCAAGCAAATTCTGTTTAAATCCGGGCTTCACCATTTTCTAAAACTGTTACATGGATAGTTCAAAAAACTCTCTCAGCTTTAATTTCCTAATCAACAAATAGGGTTAATAAAACTGTTTCACGTAGTTGTAAGAACTGGGAATAATGTATGTAAAGTCCTTGGCCCAGGCCTAGAATGTAGGTGAGGCTCCACCCAAGGAATTTTTATTGTCATTATTAACAGATAGAATTATTTCAAGACAAAGGAAGAAGAGTTAGTATTTATTCTTTCCCAACTCCTTTTTGCATTGCCTTATTTATTATTACATTTTACTCGAGTACTTAAAAACTAACTAGTCTTGCTGCCTTTAGTTTTGCTGCCCTGAGTCCATCTTCTGCCTGGCAACCAGTGATAGTGGCTAATGCTCAATCAGATCATGTCACTGCACATTGCAGACCACCCCAGAGGGCACTCTGAGCAAGTCCATTCTCTTAGCACATGCTGTCCTCCCATCTTTGCTCTTACCACTCCTGTCAAACCAAACCCTCCCACTCCAGGTCCAGGCATGTTCCCTGTCATGCCTGGGGTACCTGCTCCCTTCACAACCCATTTCCACCTTAAATTCTGAGCATTTCTCTATATTGACCTTAGGTAACACATCCTCCAGGTTGCTATTTCAGACTCTCCTAGAGTTTCAAACACCCTCATTTCCCTCCTTTCATCATGTTTATTGCACAGTATCTCAACTGCCCAAACTGCATCAATTTGCCCTAGAGAACTTCAGCAAATTCACAGGGAGAGCCCTGGGACATTTGAAATTTTTGAGGGTACCACAGAGACAGCTATTGGCTACCTTATGGACTACTGGATTAACTTACTTGGACTTAGTTACTTAATAAATCAAACCATTAGATTTTACTTTAACCTACAAGCACATGAAAACATTTAACAAGACACTAAAGACAAAGTATGAGCACCTCAGCCTGACACTGCAATTTCCTCTTTACTTGTCTGCAAGTTTTATTGGAGCATTTCTTTGTGTTATGAAACTCTTTAGGAATCAGTGAAAAGTTTTGTCCTATTTTCTAGAAAAAATTACATGTGCTCCTGCATTTAAGAGATTCATGGGTCCTTACAGCCCATCTGTGGACCCCAGTATGAAATCTAGCACAGGGTTTGACGCAGGCTGAATGAATAAGATTGAACAAAAGCTTAACCTGTCTGGTTTTACATTTGTGAAAAAGTAAGGGGAAATTAGAATCCTGGAAATAGTCCTTAGGAAGGGAGAGAATTCTCAGTTGTTTTTAAGAAGAAAATGAAGATTTAGCTTTATATATTGAAGATTTGGAATCTAATTAATAAGATTTCTCTTTTGGTTTCTGAACCAATTGACAGCAGACAGAAAGGGCCAAATAGGACCAAAATATCTGTTCTAAGAATGGTGTTGATATAATAGACAAGAAGCTAAAATTGGACTCTAATTGGGGAGGCATGTGCATGGTTAATGCATGGGAAATGAATTAAAGAATGTTGGCTTTGCTAATCCGTAAAACAAGAAGCACAAGAGCCAGAGCTGCCTGTGGGTGGTGGTTGCTGATGCATGCATGCCCAGAGGAGAAATGCCAGCCCATTGATGTTAATCCCTCACTGGTTTCCCTATGTGAGTGAGTCTCTTCACTCTGTCTTTGGGGACTGGAAATAGCACACCAGGTATGTTCTCAGTATTTCCTTGAAATAGTGCCAGTGTTTCTGTCGCCATTGCTGTTGTCTATTTGTTTCCTGTTAGTCAATAAACACATGATCCTAAATCTCACTCAGAATATCCCAACGGGTCTGAAGAATGCTTATACAGAAGTCAGGGAAAAAATCAATACATCTTAAGAAGAGGCTCAAACAAACCCTTATTCTTAGTGGCTTATCTTTTCTCTCTCTGTCTTTCTTTTTCTCTGTATGTATGTCTCTCTGGTCATCCTGTAAACATCTACATTTATATTAACTATGAGCTGCACTGCCCGTTGCAGCCACTTAACTTCCCTGTTTAGCACAAGACCACCAGATCTCCCCAATGCACCCCAACACTAGGGCTGTCTCTCTGGTCTTTGCAGCACCTTACCTTTGCTTGGTGAGAAATCATCCTATTTCAATTACAGCTGTTTATGACATTGACATAAGAGCCAAGAACCTTGTCATTTTATGTGCTGGATTTATTTATTCATCGATTTTTACCAGTAACAACATTTCATTTCTTAACTTGGATTGCTTTTATCTGTAATTTCTTGAAAAGATGATGACTTCTATTTAAATTATTAGAAACATTTGTTCACCTGGAATGAATTACCATTTTCAATCAAATCTTTCCTCTGACAATTTATCTTTTTCTGTTGTAAGTCCCAAGGATGGGTTTCTTGCCCTGCAGGGGGAAAGAAGGAGATAGAAAAGGTTTTATCTGAAGTATCAGTTTCAAAATTGTGGGTGAATAAAGAGAGGCACCTCTCCTGAGAAGTCATTGGGTAGGTAATATGTTCCTACCCAACCAATCCTATTTCACTAATTTGATTATTTAATGGAAAATTTGGGAGGGGGAGGGAGGTTGCAGGAGGTTGACAAGATTCAACTATCTGTGCTATGCGTGAAGGCAAGATTTCTGATTAGTATATAAACAGTATGCTATTCCCTTACCTAATGGCTACACTTTTGTTCCTGATATTCATTTACAAAGAGAAAATTAGTAGTTATAAAATAATCTGGGATCCAGCTTTTCAGAATTAGAAATATATACGTTGAAGATCAATAGAAGCACCTGAGCCCCCTTCATGGTGGTGACATGTAGTTGGGACTCATTGTGATGTCAGATATAGGAGATGGTTCTTTGTATACTTGGGCAACTAGAGTCAAAATAAAAGTAGCAAAGCTGAAATGTAGACTTTTTTTCAGAACCAACTAATCTTAAGAAAACCCTAGCAGTTGGACTTGTGACCTACAATGGCCACAGGATCAGGCAGGGATTGTAAGTGAAAGAAACAGGCAAGCACACTGGTCAGCAGCGAAGGCACTGGAGAGAGGAGCCAGTGAGGGAGCTCGTGTGGGAGGGGTTGGGAGGGTGGTCAGGCACCTGCTGCTCTGCCTCCATTGTTGTCCTGTGAGGTTATGACCCCTAGTAGTGCAAATCAATGCTTTTAAAGCATTGATTTAAAGAGGCTTTTCATTTTTACTATACAAAGTTATTTAAAGAAGACAATATGAAATCTCTATTTCCAAATGCTATAAAGTGATTGAAATTTTTTAAACTTTGTGCAGATCAAATGAAACATTTCTAGTGCTTGAATTTAGCCAATAGGCCACCAATTCTTAACTCTGGTATCTGAAAAGGAGGCACAGGTTTATTTATTTATTTATTTATTTATTAAAAAAGGGGCTGGTGTTTATTCTTTTATTCATCAATTTAACACCTGTCTGTCAAGTGCCTGTTATACAGTATACCATGCTGTGATATAGTAAAAGTCTTTGTGAAACTTACACTTTAGCCAGGAAGACAGATGACAAATGGAAAAATACATAACTAGGTAACAATTCAGGTAGTGATGAGTATTATGGAGAATAGAAATCAGGCTAAGGGCAGAGGAGGGTGAAGGGTGTTATTTTGAGTATTATTGGCAAAGGTCTCTCTCAGTAGAATCTATCAGAACAGAGACCCACACAAAGTAAAGGGGCATATTTGCAGTGTTTATATAGGAGGGGGGTGGGGCGGTGGAAGTGGGGAGGCCCCAGGTAGAATGCGGAGACCCTGAAGTGAAGCTATATTTCAAAGTATTGCATCTGGAGAAAGGAGGCCAGGATGGTGGAAGCAAACTGAGCAAGGAGAAGAGTGGTAGGCAAGTCAGAGTCACAGAAATATTAAGAAGTCATATTTCCTGAGTCATATGGAGCTGCTTTTATAAGCTACCCAGGCCCTGGCTGGTGGCACAGTAGATAAGGCACTGGCCTGCGAACCCAAAGGTTGCTGGTTTGATTCCCCAGCCAGGTCAGTAGCTGGAGGCAGGTGAAAGGCAACCATACATTGATATCTTGCTCCCTCTCTGCCTCTCTCCCTATGCCTGTCTCTAAAAATAATAAATAAAATCTTTAAAATAAATAAATAAAAACTATCCATCCTTCAAAGTCCATTCAAAGGAGGATACTTGAAACAATAGGAAAAAATATTGATAGTTGTTAAAACAGGGTGATGGGTATGTGGGTTACCAGTTTGTTGTATCTTCTACTTTTGTGTGAGCTTGGTTTTATTTATTTATTTATTTAATATAAGAAAAAGAGGAGGTGGAGCAAGAGTGAGAAACATCCATCAGTTGCCCGCTGCATACTTCCTGACCCGGGAGCAAACCTGCCACCCAGGCATGTGCCCTGACTAATAATCAAACCTAGGACTTTTGAGATGATGCTACAACCAACTGAACACCAGCCAGGGAGTTTGGTTGTTTTTAAAACAAAATTTTAAAAAGTTCTAGTTCAAGTTCTATATTTTCCCTTCTTATTCTACTTGCTTTTCTGAACTTCCAAAATATATTTCAAATAACTCAATCAAATGATGCCTTAATTTTGTAACTTACCCACTGTCATGTGCCTTTTCTTCTCAGTTAATTTGTAAGTAACTGAAAATCAGGACCATGATTCACATTTCTTTTTCATCTTAGCATTTAGCACACTGGTGCAAGAACTCACTTAATACATTGATGAGTGCATTTGTCAAATACTGGAGTATCCAGTTTATGTCCAGTTGTGTGATAGATAAAGGTGAAGGAAGGGATCCTAAGATGTGGTTCTTATTCTCTAAAAACTTCTAATACTCGGGTAGATACTGATGTTACAGGGAAGAATGATGAGATTTAGGGTGCAGGTGATAAATGATAAAAAGGGAATCTAAGGATTGGACATGCAGAGAAAATGTGGACTATTTCACGTAAAGCTGCTTTATACACCCTTATGAGCTTTACTTGTTGCCCAGTGAAAGCTGAATGAAAAACAAAAACAAAAACAAATATTTTTATTTCAGTATGGTCGCCTTAGTTTGATGGGATAAATTTTTAATGATTCCTTTAGACTGCATGCAGTATCTTTAAGGTAAAAAAAATCCCTAGCATCTCAGAGGGGTTTTCTCTATTTCTCTTTCCAACTGTCAAAGCAAAATTACACCGGACAAAGTTAAATGGGAGAGGTAAACTGTATTTAAGGCTATTGCAATACAGGAGAGGCCAGAACTCAATCTGAACTCAATTCCATTGAAGCAAAGAGTGGGAGAGTTTGTAAGCCTGGGGTAAGAGGGAGAACACAGGCGAAACTTTCTCCTGTCTTTGTGAGTGGTGGTAGTTTTGCAACCCTCAGGCAGGTGCTTGCTGAAGTTAGGCTCACAGACAGCAGGAATTACAGATGTTATCTCCCCTGATGCTTACATTTCAAAGAGATGGCTCTTAAATCCTTGAAAAAGACATTCCTGGGTTTCAAAACTGGCAAGAGGCTTTTTACAAAGTTTACCTATATCTCCAAGAAACAGAGGAAGAATTTACAATGATAACTTTTCTAAAGTAAACACTATGAGAAAAGGGAGGTCAGAGTCTTGAGCCAGGAAGACCCTGTGTAAAGTTTAGTCAGGCAGAGGGCTGTCTTAGCCACCTTCTCCTCTTCAACATGGCATCTGCGGGTACGGGCAGGTGTGTGGCTTATATGATCTCTTGGTGATCAGGAATATGCGGTCCTCAAATTTTCTGGTTGCTTTGTCTCCATGGTGATGTCCCTTGTTTGCCTGGCTGATGCTCAGACTGCTAGCACTGTGGCTAAAGTGAACGACAGATGCAACTTGTTGTCCAGTCTTTCTCTTGGCTTGATAAAAGTCTCACGTACTATCCATGTCCACCTGTGATGACTGGGTGTGGATAGTATGTGAGATGAGGCCTTCCAGGAGTCCAAACATGAATTAGGACAAAATCCTTTATTATCAAATTTTTTTCAATATATCTTAACATTGCATTTTTTTTCTAAGCAGAAATCTGAAGAGAGTGAATGGAATATCCTTGGCTGACTCTTCTACCTCCACTCCTCTATTTCCCTTTATGTGCCTGTGTGCCTCCCTTCCTGAAATACTCTGGGACTGGCTTCCCTTTTACTTCCTTAACTTGATATCCCCATATTTTTATAGGGCCTCAGGGTCCAGCCTAAAGGCAGGAAGGGACAAAGTCCTTAGAGGAGACAATAAACTAAAGAAATTTGGAAAATCTCTCTGGTCTGCTCTTTAAATGTATAGTTTTTCCCTGGGACTAAAACCTCACATTTGGCCTCAGAGGGCAGAAGGCTGCAAGGCAATAATATTTAAGAAGAAAGTTAAAATGCATTATGTTTAATAGTTGCAAAATATGGCCCCCTTCGTAAATGGTTTACTTCTATTTTAAAAATTGCTGAAGGCGGCATCCTAGTACAGGTGAATTGTGAATTCAAAAAAAGAGTATAGTAGACATAAGCAAGTTTGAGTACAGCCTGGGCAGGAAAAGAAAAAGCTTTGAGGGAGATACAAATTTCAAGTGTATAAGATCAGGTTTCAAATCTGAAAATGGCACTGAAGTAGAGTAAGAAAGCAGGAGACTCTCCCCACAAGAGTTTAAAATTCTGGAGTTTGAGCAGATCTAGGTGGCATAATTTATCAAATCTATCCCTCAGGTAGCTAAGGAATTCTAGTTTTCATTCTGGAGACTCATGTATTCCTAATTATGGTAGTATGTAATGGAATTTGGTAACCGATCATCACCATTAGCTGGCAAAGGAAATTCCAAGTTTGAATGTTAGATGGCTCAAAACTTCAAAAAAGTCCCCCTAACCTGTAAATTTCTTCTCCTGTTTTACCTCCCATCCACAATGATATCACCCATTCTCTTAGTTAAGCTCAGCCTGAAGTAATCAAGGTATATACTGTATATATACTTGAAACTGTTTCATAACTTGTTTTGTGGAGACTATGGTAATGTCTACATATTGATGTGTTGAACATTTTGTGGGATATATAGCTGATTATAAAAATTTCCCTAAATAAGGCCCTGGCTGGTGGCTCAATGGATTGATGTCGGCCCTCGAATCCAAATGTTGCTGGTTCGATTCCCAGCCAGGGCACATAACCAGGTTGCAAGCAAGATCTCCAGCCAGGTCCTTAGCTGGAGGCAGATGAAAGGCAACCATACGTTGATGTTTCTCTCCTTTTCTTCCTCCTCCCCTGAAAATAATGAATAAAATTTTTTTAAAAAATAAAATAAATAATTTATTCTAAATAGCTTGTAGTCACCTCAGATCTTCACACAGAACCTGTGAGGTTTTCCATCTATACAAACAGCCCATGATTCTGTTATTCACATCACACTTATCTTTGAGATGCCTTTAAATGTGCAGAGATCAATAAAAAGTAAACTAGTACTTTCATTTAAGTGTCATTTCATAAAGGCGGGCAATATGGATAACCTTCTCCTGGAGCAACTCTTACTTTAATGCATCCATCACAGAGAGTAGAGCCCTCTCTTCATCAGAGTCACTTGACCAAATACGCTTGCATTTCTTTCCCTGAAAATTACTAATTGCTCATTGAAAAAAGACACAGGCAGAAATATTTTTATAAGAAGAAAACCACTTGGGAATATACAAAAAATTCAAGTGTTCTTTTTCCTAGGTTGCCTCTTTTTTGAAAGTTCATCTCTTAGTCTTTGAACTTCGTGACTAGTGGTTAGTCAGTGGGACTTGTCAAGGTAGAAACACAGATATACACTGTGAGGCAGATGTGAAGATGGAAGGGAGAGAGGGAAGTTTCTAGAAACTCTATCCTTTATTGTCATTTTTTTCTTGATGGCTTTTCAAAACAAAAATAACTGGCTCTAAAAATTAATTTTCTCTCATTAGTTTGTATTTTTAGACTAAGCAGGGTGAAGGACAATGAAGCAAATAACAAAGGCAGCAATCATGAAAATAGCTTCAACACTGCTTACCCTTATTTGCCTTTTGAAAACATCTGCCTACAGTGTTTCTTTCCACTTATTATGAGCATGTCTGATCAATGTTTTGCATGCAATGCAAACAATATGATTATCTAAAAACTCAATTTATAATTTCTTCTCTTTATAACTGTTGTCATAAAGTATATGTGAAGTGGGATTCTGATGTTGTACAACTTCAAAAAAAAAGTTTTTAGATTTTTCTCTTTACCTCCCTCTCTCTCTTTTCTCCTCCTGTCTCCTTATCCCTTCCTGTCTTCTGTAGTTGAAATAAGGGAACTTTGGCATTAACCTGAATTGGTTTTAAATGCCTGCTTTCCCAGATACTAGTTATTTAGTATTAAGTGAGTCAGTTAATTTTTTAAACACCTTAATTTTCATATCTTGAAAATAGGTACAACAGCTTATATGATTTCTATGAGATTTGGAGATATTTGTGAAATACATGGGGCACAGCACATGATTTATGTTAACTAAATAGTAGCTACTATCATAATTTATGCAAGATGTTTTTTACCTACCATATATAAGAAGCCACATTTTTAGAAGGACATCAAAGTACTAATTGGCACAATAAGTAGCAGCATTCATCATAGGCAAAGCCAAAGCAAGCTGCTGGTTATGGCTTGTGATCTAAATTCCTGATGTGGTGCGGAAGGTCTATTCAAGCTCTCTTGACATCTAGTCAATGTTAGTTGTCATCCATGGAAAGGGTATATATAGCCTCAGCTATGAAAACTTTAATCCTGTAACTGTCCATACCCCCTCTCATTTGTCATAATGACAGGCCACTTGATTTAAATGGACAATGGCTGACATAATGAACTACTGTTTATGTATTTACTTTATATGCAAATATCCATAGTCTTTGGTTCTATTCCTAGGGAAAGTGTTACCAAACAGAAATGGGGTTCAACTGCCTGCTGCCCATGAGCAAATTCTGAAGGCAGCGGTTTGGTGAAAAAGGGAAGGAGTCTTATTCGGAAGCTACACATTTGGAAGAATGGCAGGCTTCTGCTTCAGAGCCCATCTCCTAGAGAAAAACCCTGCCACCATTTGCCAGATCTGTCCAAGGCTGAGCTCAGAGTTCCTCCTCCCTTTTAAAAATACTGTCCTTTGGGAAACTGCAGGTGACCACTGAGTCCTTTTTCCAGCTGCTCAGCTTCTTTCCCATCACTGTCAGGCCTCAGGCTCCTTTCTGGAGACTGCGCCCATGGCCCACGCTGCCAGCCCAGCACTTCCCATACCAGAACTCCAGGGCCTGCCACCTGGCCATTCAGCTTCCAGGGCCTGCTGGTCCACGAACACTTTGTCCCCTGCATTTGTGCCATGGAACCCAGAGGAAGAAAAGTATGAGTCTCTGACCTTCTTCCATTTAAATCTTCCAGAGAAAATTTCCGTGCAATCCAGAAAGGTCTGGCTCCCCTGCAAATCCCATCTTTTTTCCAGGCTAGACTGGCAGGTCCATACCTCCACCTTGCAACCATGTTAACCTTTAGGTACACATGCCTCTGTGCCGATGGGCTCCCCTTAAGTCAGGAAACAGGAGGGGGCAGAAGGGCTTTTTATTTTCCAAACATTTTACTAGCCTTTTGCAGACTCCATATAAGGCCTTTCCCATGCTGCATCTCTTTTCTGGGGCAGGGAACCTGTCCTCACACTCTGCCCTTAGGTTGGTTACTAGGGCAACATGACACTGCTTCACTAGCTTATTCACCCTTAAGGTGGGACAGGATGGGGGGTTGGGGGGGATGCAGCCTCTCCTGCTTCTGCCTCCTCACCTCTCCCCCTGGGCCTCTCCTCTGCTTCCAGCACCACACCAGTATCAAGAGGAGAAATGTGGAAGATTTTCTTATCAAAAAGCTGTGCTTAAAAATTACTAGGATTGAGTTAAAAAGACTAAGGTCAAACAGAATGCCTTCCTTGTCCTTTATATAGTTATTTCCCATCTTCCCAGTCTTTCCTTCTCCTATCTCACAGTTAAAATTTAAGCTTTCAAAATTATCCATTTTCTTTGGAAAAATGGAACTTGTTTATTTTGTGGGTATCAGGCAATATAACAACATAATCAGCAAATATAAAAATGGCTTCTTATATATGGTAGGTAAAAAAAAATCTTACATAAATTATGATAGTAGCTACTATTTAGTTAACATAAATCATGTGCTGTGCCCCATGTATTTCACAAATATCTCCAAATCTCATAGAAATCATATAAGCTGTTGTACCTATTTTCAAGATACGAAAATTAAGGTGTTTAAAAAATTAACTGACTCACTTAATACTAAATAACTAGCATCTGGGAAAGCAGGCATTTAAAACCAATTCAGGTTAATGCCAAAGTTCCCTTATTTCAACTACAGAAGACAGGAAGGGATAAGGAGACAGGAGGAGAAAAGAGAGAGAGGGAGGTAAAGAGAAATATATATCACTTTTCATGGGCCTGGAATATTTCAGGGGATAAGGGGTAAGTTGTAATGGCTAAGAGTTCTGGAGTCAGCTGGCACACAGATTGCAGCTGCGCTGTTTCCTGGTGCTGTGTCACTGAGTCTTGAGTCTTTGTCAATAAAGTAGGGTTTATCGAGAGGATCAACTAGTGGTCTGTAATACTTACTACAGTGTCTGCATATAGTAGACACTAGAAAAATTGTAGGTATTTTTAGGAATTCATAAGGGTTTAATCTGAATTACAGCTAGGTGCATTGCAATGAGCATTCCCATATATGAAATTTCCATTGGCCACTCATCTACTACGCTGATTCAGAGGGCCTTTTTATTTAGCACAGGTTTACTTGATTTCAGCCTGGACTTCTTTGGCTGCTTAACATATTTTTTCTCTATTCTCATAATCCTCCAGCTCCTGTAATGATTCATGTTTGAATGAGGAAGGCAGCATGAAATTGGCATATTTGATTTCGGACAGACTTTATAAAATAAGACTACGTGGAGGGTAAAATCCTTGATTACTGTCAAACTTAGTAGAGAAGCCAAACAAGAATATTTGGATTTTTACTTTTTGACTTCCAGTAGACTAAATAAATTGTATAGTTATAGATCCCTGCTTCTGTGATAGTGAGTTAATTGAAAGGAAAATCAGTTTTGCTTTCATTTGTATGTATGTGCTAAACACAAAATTAAATTTATATTTTGAAACTTGAGCCATTTGAGGATAAAATAATCCCAACTATTTACTGCTTTTCTCCTACATAATGCTACATTTTGTGACAATTTGGACTATATTGCTGGTCCACCTCACCTGTGAAATGGCTCCTGTCTCTGATGAACTGTTTGAAGGCTGAGAAGATGCAAGGCAGACTGCCAATTCCCCCAGGGGAATGACTAGGGCTATGGTGGGCTGCTCACTGGGAGGGGAGATGGTTGCCAAAGACCAAGCCTGCCTCATGGTCTGTCTGTTCTACACGTCACCCTCAAGGTTCTCACACACACCCCTCTCTTTTTCTTTTACTTATGCTTTCTAGTTCTTGCTCTTCCTCTCTGTCTCTATTCTTCTCTCTCTTTAGCTTCCTTTGTATGCTTGTGCCATTGCCTGGGTTGTTTAGTCTCTTTATTTCTATGGAACAAATCTCTATGGAATCTAGCCACTCAGACAAACACAGTAGGTTAAATATAGGCCTATGTATGAAGAGAAGAAATAGTCTCTCTTGCTTCTATTTTTCCAGGGTGATCTATGCTTGATTAAATGAAAGAGAAGGAGGAAGGTAATTATCATCCCATGAGGGCTGAAGAGCAATCCACTCTTCCCATCCAAAGTGAATACTCCAAAGATCGTGATGGGCTCAGGGAGACAGAATAGAATATGGAAGGGGCTACCCGAGGGCATTATAGTCTTGAACAAGCCACCTCCCCTCTAATTTTGCTAGTTGGAAGTATAGGGTTAGGCAGGTGATTGCTGAAGATGACTTTATACCCAGCCTTGAGTGATTTCATGAGCTTCCTAAATGATCCAGGCTTCTTAAAAAGTCTTCTTCTGGTCACATTACTCAAGACCAGGGTCATGAATAGATGGATCTAAATCACATACTCACTTAGTCTGCCAGTCAAAGTATTAGTGGGCAGGAGTAAGGTTACTAAGCTTCTTCCTTTTCCCAGCAATCATGCTGCTAGGGGCAACTTGGAGATGGTCCATAAGGTCAGGAGACCTAAAAGCATGGAGACAGATTAGGAGGCTATTTAAGTTGTCCAAGTTAGTGAAAATGGTGGCCTGGAAAAAAAGAATGGTGTTGACAATGGAGAAAGTGAATCTGGATATAGATTCAGTAGGATATAAAGATTGATTGTTAAGTGATTAAGGAAAAAGAAAGATCATGATTACCAGGTATCTTGCTAAGACGCTAGCATTACCATTGAAGAAAACAAAAGAACAGTAGGTTTCAGGTGAGAGGTAATGGATCACGTTCGGTTTGCATAATTGATAGCATGTGTGATACCTCTAAGTGGAGATCCCCAAGTAGCAGGTAAGTGAGTTGGAAGCTCAAGAGAAAAGTCTAGGTACCAATATATGTATATATTTGAATCACCAGCTTAAATTAAACATGACAATTGAAGGTAGGGTGTAGATGGAATGCCCCAGGAAGAATATAAGAAGACCACAGTTCTGAGGAACAGTCTTATAACCTTTAATATTTACAAGCTAATGAAAGAAAGAAAAGTCTGAAGAAAATACTAAGAATGACCAAGGAAACAAGTGGAAATCATGAGATGGTGGTGCATAGAAACCTGTGCATGTTATGAGGGAAGACATTTCAGGGAGGATGAAGTGGTCTCTAATGTGACCATGATTCTAGGAAATCCAGTATGGGAAAAGCAGAATGGAAGCTATTTTGCAATGAGAGAAATGGTTAGGAAAAGGAATGTGGAGACACCAAGGGACAATAATTCTTTTAAGAAGTTGTTTAACATCAGCAGGTGAGAGGGATATCTAAAGAAGTTCAGGAGAGGTGTAGGAATTATTTTTTCATTTTCTTTTTGAGATGGGAGTGCTGAGCATATTCAATTGTGATGGGAAGAAGCCACTAAAAAGTGAGAGATTGAAGATAAAGGGAGAACAATTATCTGAAAGATCCAAGTCCTTGAGAAAGTGGGAGGACAAAATTCAGGGCAGAGCAGAGGATTAATATTAGACAGGAGAAGAGATTAATTTCCCAAGTGAGAGGGAAGGAGAAAAGAGTGGGTGTGGATAGAGACAGACTTGCAGGTTTAACTCAAGAATCAAAGGATTCTATTTTCTCTAAGAATGAGAAGAGACAATTTGAGGCAAAGGCATTGCGGCAGTATTAGAGTTTTGAGCAATGAAGGTCTGAGACAGCCCTGCAGTGAATGGAGGAGCTTGGTGAGGGAAAGGTAGAATTTTCACCTGTGGCACAAAGGACCCCAATCAAGTCAGAGATTGTGATTTTCAAGTATAGCCACTTTTGGAAACTGTGATTTTCAGTACCCTGCTATCCCTTTCAAGAACTGGGGATGTTGGTTTGCTGAGGATTGGGGTATTTTCCAGGTAAATCAATGGAAAGACAATGGAGCAAGGGAATTGGTAAGACAAATAGTTGATGTGACAGAGCATGAAATCTGTAATGGAAAGACAGTGAAGAAAGAAGGCTGCTGATTGAAAGGAAAACAATGAGAGAGCAAGTCAAAGAATCTTGGTGAAGTCAGACAGCAGCTGGAGTGGAAGTACCTGAGTGGAAAAGCTGAACAGGTAGGGAGTTTTGAAAGCAAGAGCAATTTATTGAGAAACTTTACTGATGATCTTAATGAATTCTGCCTCTTGCTCAATTTGGCTGATGTTATCAAATAATTATGGTTGGTGAGTCTTCTATGATTGGATGTTTCTCACATTTCCATAAAATGTTCAGAAAATTGTAAATGTAAATATAAGCATAAGGAAATGGAGCAAGGTGGGAAAGGGCTCAAGTTCTGAGGTTGGGTTATTAGGTTTGCTCATCTATAAAGTTGTGATAAAATAGTATCTATTAAAAAATAAAGAGCCAACACACTTATTCAGAACAGTTACCTGCACATAGTAGGTATCCAATATATATTAGCTATTGTTATTACCATTATCATTAGAACTCATAGTGCTAGGTCCAGAAAGGACTGTGGACAATTTTGCCTAATTAGCTTATTTTACAGATGAGGAACCTGATAAAGGTCATTGAGAAATATTGATGATCCCCAGTCAGCCATCAGACCTGCATCTAGATCCAGGCTCTAGATTCTTAGTTCATCTCTTTTTTGTGTTTTGATGTTTGGATTTTGTCTACTTACAAGGAGACAGGTAAGCCCATTCCTGCTACTGAAACAAAGACATACATAATACACAGAGACAAAGCTCAGCAGAGAATTCCTCCTTGGGCCTCTCACATGCCTTCTCCGGAGTGTGAGGCAGTCATGTGCACAGGCAGTGCAAATAGACCCAGGGATCTATAGGAAAGTCATGGACCTGGTGCCATCTTTATAGCATAACAAAGAAAGTGTACTTTCATAAGCTTCAATGCATTTTCTGTTGTTCTCTGCAATGCAGACAGCGGCTGTCCCCAATTTACTGTCCTGTCTAGATGGTGGAAGAAAAGACATAATTGAAGTCATTGATGGTATTTTAAAATAATTAACTTAGATAAAATTTAGAGGTGACATAGATCCCAACTAGGATTGCCTGAGCATTCAATCACAATAGACACCCAGAGGCCATCAGTCAGTAAAATTTTGTGCACACAATCTTTGGAGGTATAGGAGTTAAGAAAGTAATCACCAGTTTTTCTTAACATTAGCTCCATTACTTCAAACCAGGACAGGCCAGTTTGCATCCAATGTAAGCAATCAAAAGCTGCAAAATGTTGCTGCTTACTTGATTTTCAAAAAAAGCAATAGGCTGTTTCAGATCATATAGTAATAAACTTTTTGTTAGTGTTGAGGAAATTTTCAGGATAATAGTATTTAGAAGTGAAATGCCCAATAGAGAGAATGGTTTAAATTTTATCTATCTTGATTTTTCCTCAAAAATGTATTTCATGGTATTTTTATTAAAACAATAATATCAAGAACTGTGGTCTGAAAGATATTGCAGTTAGGAGCAAAGGGAGTTGGATATTGAGTTTAATAAACTGGGGAGCATAATCCTGCTTTCTTAGTCAGGAAGCAACAATTTCCAAACCCCAGGGAATTAACGCTCCTCCTTTTCCTGCTCTGGTACCAGTTGTTGGGGACACAAGGGAGAATGCTAAACCGTAGAAGACTGTCAGTCGAACTAGAGGGTGTGGACCCATCCAAAACCTGCAAAAGCCTGGGAAACTGATTATTTTGAAAAAGTACAAACCCAAGCTAATATAATTTTAAGGGAACAAAGAAGCTTGTGCTATCTCTCCACTCCTGGGAACCTGTGTTCACCCTGTGCATGTGCACGTCCTCTCTCTGTAACCATGTGGCCTCAGCAGCGGTGTGGCTGGTGGCTGCACAGACTCCACACACAGACTCCAGCATAGCAGTGGATTGCAGCTGGGAACAACATTACATCAGTAATTTGGATGAAGATAGAGCATATATAAAAATTTTGAAGAAAGAAATTTGAAAACATCAGATGATAGACTCAGCACAATAGTCTAAAAATAAATGTTTGGTTCTAGTATAAAATATTGAATTGATATAAATTAAAGGCCTTTATTGGAGTTAAAACACCATTTCCATAACTGTAGAAGAGATAGGACTGAGTAATATCATTTATCAATAAGATTTTTAAAAATTTTTATTTATATTTTTAGATAGAGGGGAAGGGAGGGAGGCAGAGAGGAAGAGAAACATCAATGTATGGCTGCTTTTCACCTGCCTCCAGCTAAGGACCTGGCTGGAGACCTGGCTTGCAACCTCAATAAGATTTTTTTTAAGTGACAAGAACAGTATAAATAATCAGTGATGTAAAAAGACTTGACTCACTTGTCAACCAATGTGATTTTAGTCTGAATTAGAATGAAAAGGACCAAAAAAAAAAAAAAGGATGGTAGCATTAATTTATTTTGCACTGCACAGACAGATAATAAACTGGATTATGTGTGGGGAATTTATAACCAGGGCTGTAAACATTTAACTGGGAGAATGAGATTTTGTTCAGGAAAGGGGGTGAAGGACTGAATCCTGAGATGTGTTTCCAAATGTCTGAGGACTTTCCTGAGAAAGAGGGATGTGGCTTCCCTGCAGCTCTGGGAGCAGATCGTAGAGCAGAAATCGGATTACATAAAGGATGATCATCTAAGTAATCCATGCCACCTAAAAGTCAAGTGACTCTGCCTGTAGGATAATACATTTCTTATCCTATTCAAAGACTGAAGGCTACTTTCCAGGAATACTGCTAAGGAGCTTGGTTGCAGAGGACTGTGTTTTGGGGTGAGCTTAGAGGTGAGACATCACCACATCTTAGGTGAGGTGGCCCCCCGTTGTCCCATTTTCTTCTCTATACCTCTATCTACTCTTCATGTTGGTAGTGTCCACACTTCCTCTTTCCAAGAGCCAAACAGAAACAGGCTTAAGTTATGGAGGTTTTAGGTCTTTGAAAAAATAGAGCTGTTATTTCCACTTTCTATCAGTGGTTTATACCTTATCATTAAATATAAAATGCTACAGCAGCAGTTTGGATTGCTTACACTAATTACTCTTTTATAATAAAAAGGTGGCCTCAATTCCAAATAGTTGGGAACAAATTTTAACTTAGGCCTTCATTTAATTGTTTATTTATTTTTTCTGTTTATAAAAGTTCAAATAAACTGAAAAGATATAAAAATGAAAGCAAAAACATATATGGAAATCCTACCACCCACAATGAACATTTTGGAGAACATTCTTCTAGCTTTTTCTCTGAGTACCACCATATGGCTTTCTGGATCCACAGAAAGATAAATTTATATAGGCAGGTTTGTATTACGCATGCTGCTATACCATCTGCTTTTTATATGCAACATTATGTTGTTGAAATACTTCCATGTTAGTGAGTGATTCTTAATGCACTGTATGGATTTGAATATAATCTCTGAACATCCATTTAAATAGAATATATTAAAGTTTTTAGGATGCATGCATTGGTTCTTTTAATAATGAACCAATGAGAGAATGTGGCATCCCAGTGATAGAATTTCAACCCCCTCCTGAATGATAGCAGTACTCAGGAGGGCGGGCCCATGATTCTGCAGCGAGTCATGTGGGATGCCAGGGAAAGCTGAAGCTGTGAAACTCAAGTGAAAATTAATTATCTAACTCAATTTCATGAATGAAAAAGCATTTATTGACTCACTGCTGTGTTAAAATAAAAAACAATTTAGTGGCTTTCTCCCCTTTTCTATTCCTGTTACACATATTGAGTGGATTTAATCAACTTGATACTATTTTTAGCATGCTTATTTTTATTGCCCATCAGATATTATCTGTAGTTCTTAAAGATCTAAATATCTGTTTCTTTATGTCCAAAAACTCTTGATCATGTTGGATATTTTCGCCTATGCTTGTTGTTTCAGATTGTCAGTACATCCTCAGTAGGCCTTTATAAAAATCTTGTGCCCATGGACCAGGGGTGTATCTCTCCTAATAGTTTTTATATGTAATTTATGCTAAATGTCCAAGTAATCAATTTTAAGATTATCTCTGCTTGCAGGGCCATGTAGGTAAACTCAAGCCACACCTTATATGAGTACAGGCACATGGTTGCTATTGCTTACATTTCACACAGATCCCTGACTAAGATAAAGGACCTTTTGTCATCTCTTTGTGTTGGTGAAAAGAATTTTCTTCATTTCCTCTTTCACTGAGGGGTATGGCTTTCTCTGAGAGGGCCTCAAAGAGACAACCATTACTGCACTTACTCAGTGGTAAAATGCTGAAACTTTCCCCTCAAGACTGACCAGACAAGAATGTTCACTATCAACACTTCTATTTACCCTGTACTGGGGGAACTAGCCAGGGCAATAATGCAAGAGAAAGAAACAGAAGGGATGTGGACTAAAAGGAAGAAATGAAACTCTTTATTCTTAGGTAATGGGATTATTTCATGAGGAATTAAAAAGAATCTATAACCTATTATAAATAGTAAGTGAAGTTAACAATAATGCTAAATACAAAGTCAATATATAAAAATTAATTATGTTGCTTTATAGTCGCTGCTAACAGTTGAAAAAATTTTAACTTATAAAAGCATCAAAACATCAAATATATAGTAATAAATTTCATGAAATATGTGTGAAATCTCTCCATTATTAAAAATAACAATGAAGAGCTTAAACCTAAACGGAGTATAAATAGAGAGATACACATTAATGGATTGGAAGATTCAATAAGAGTAAGTTGTCAGTTCTTCTTAGATTCATCAGTGAATTCAATGTTGCCCTAATAAAAATCATAATAGCCTGTTTTTTGTTTTTGTTTTTGGTGGAAACTGACAGGCATAATTCTAAATTGTATAGAAAAAGCAAAGGGCACAGAGAGCCAAGATAGTCTTGAAAGAGAACAAATATAAAGGTCTTCCACTAGATTTTGACTTACTATAAAGTTGTAATATTACAGTAGTTAAAACATCTTGGTGCCAAGCTATACAATGGAACAACAGAACAGAAATGCCTGAAATAGGCCCATACATATATGGTATATATGTATATGATCACTTAGTTTACTAAAAGATACCACTTCTATTCAGTGAGGAGAAAAGATGGTTTTTTCAACAAATAGTGCTAAGCAATTAGAAACATGGGGAAAACAAAAACTTTTGACTTCTTCATCAAGTCATAAACAAAAGTTAGTTTAGACCTTTAGCTTTTTAGTAGAAGATAAAAATAAATTAAGTGTCCTGGCTAGTGGCACAGTGTGGGTAAGGTGCGGGTCTGTGAACCCAGAGGTTGCTGGTTCAGTTCCCCAGCCAGGGCACATAATCAGGTTGCAAGCCAGGTCTCCACCTAGATCCATAGCTGGAGGCCGGCAAAAGGCAACCACACATTGATGTCTCTCTCCCTCTCTGCCTCTCTTCCTATCCCCCTCTCTAAAAATAATAAATAAAATCTTTAAAAAAATTTTTAAATAAAAATAAATAATAAATTAAGCTCTAGAATAAGATAGCAAACTATTTTTATGACCTTGAGGTTGGCCATGATTATTAAAGTTAACACAAGAGGTACTAACTATAAAAGTGAAAAGATAAAAAGCATACTATTTGACTTTATTAAAATTAATAATTAAAAAAATTGAAGACCATCTTTGTGACCTCAGATGAATTAGTAAATATATGAACAGGAAACCCACAGATCAGAAATTATTTTCAATACAAAGATCTTGTATACAGAATATTTGCAGAACTTTTAAAAACTAATAAAAAGACAAAGTACCAATAAAAAAATGGTAAGAGGCTTGAACTTCACAATAGACACAGCCAATAAGCATATGAAATAGCTGAAATGATTAGTCATCAGAGAAGTATAAGTTTAAACCACAATAATATAGTAACTCATACCCATTGGGAAAATTACAATTTAAAAAAATTGACAATATACTCGTATAGTGTTGGTGAGGATGTGGAGCAACTGTAATTTTCATAGATTGCTGAAAAACTGGTTCAACCACTTTAGAAAACATTTTGGCAGGATCAGCAGATCCACTCTTAGGTACATATCCAAAAGAAATTAATGACTTTTTTCCCCACTGAAAGCTATGTACAAAAATACTCATAGCAGCTTCATTTTTGATAGTCAAACACTGGAAATGAACCAAGTGCCTGTCAAGAGAGGAATGGGTCACACGATAGTATGCTTATACAATGGAATGCTACACATCAAAAAGAAGCAAAAACAGGAAAAATAACTATTAATGCATACAGCAAGTATGAAAAAAGATGAGTGAAAGGAGCCAGACACAAAAGAGTAGATACTGCATGATTCCATTTGTATAAAGTTCAAGAACAGGTGAAGCAACATGTTAACAGTCCCTTCATTTAACTCTCAATCATGTCATTAGAGTGTGTCAGCGGTATTGTTTAAGGACCCTACCTACAAAGCAACTAAGCACTTGCCCAAGCTTGGATCAGATACCCATCCATTACACCTATTTAGTGTGATGGCTGATTAAGCAGTCCTGATGTGGGTGGGTAGGCATCTCAGAGAAAATGGGTCACGACGATTCTAATAAAACCCTAATAGACAGTCACTCACTTTTTAGGCCCCTCCTGCTCAAAGCTATATGGAGTCTTAAACTTTCTTTAGCACTAGTTTCTAATAATTGAAGACTCTATTTATTCCCACTTTAAGATGCAATCTATTGCAGAGGGCAGAAATTTGTGATTTCTAGTCTGAGCTTCCAGCCAGTTGTGTGAGTTTAGACATGTCTCTTTTCCTCTTAGGGTTTCACTTCATTCTGTAAATTAGCTGTTTTCTAAGATATTTTCTATTTCTATGATTCTATCTCAATATATTATTCATTGTATTATATATTGCACATATATTTATATTATTTATTACATTATATGATGCAGATAAACTTCCATTTGACTTTTGTTGGAATGATAAGAGTATTATAGACCAAAATTAGGCAATGAATTTTAGGCTTTTTAACGTGCTTTATTTGCCCTTGTTCTTATTACACATATAGACAAGATTAAGAAAGGAAAATATGCAAGAGACTAAAATAACCTTGAGTCTATCAGGAAAAACAAACTGCTCTAGAGCAATTATAAAAATACCATTAAAAAGTATTAATTCTTTTCCTGTAACCAAAACAGAATTTGTTACTGTCATGTATAGAGAGATGTAGAAATTTTCTGACTTCATAAATTGAATAAAAATGGAAGCATATTGACAGACTTGCTTCCATTTAGAATAGAATTAAAGAATTCTATTATATTTTAAAATGAATATTTTTATTTATACATTAGGAATAACATTTAATGAATATATTATTATTTCATCTGGCAGTTAATTAGAACTTTTTGTTTGTTTTAACAATTTTATTTCTTTTTATTTTTAGAGAGAGGGGAAGGGAGGGAGAAAGAGAGGGAGAGAAGCATCAGTGTATGGTTGCCCTTCACCTGCCTCCAGCTACAAACCTGGCTGGAGACCTGACTTGCAACCTGGTTATGTGCCCTGACTGGGAATCGAACCAGCAACCTTTGGGTTTGAAGGCCGGCACCATTCCACTGAGCCACAGCCAGGGCCTAATTAGAACTTTTCAGAGAGCAAATGCAACGGTAGAGAGCTTAAAAGTTGTGGCTTCTCATCTTTTATTCTTTGCCTTTCCAAATACCTAGAAAACTTTCAGTGTTTGATATTTGTCATTTAAAAAATATTTATAGAAAAAAATCTTTGCTTGGAATATTTATAAGTAATAAATATTACTTATTTACATAATTATTATCTAAAAACATTTACATAAAAAATCAAACACACAAACAAAAACCCCTTAGTGATCTAAGGACTCAAGAAACCCAAATGACTAAAGTCTAACAAATGAAGAGCCCTTCCTGGGAAAGAAGAGACCTCTGCTGTTTTCTTCCCTAGCCCAGCCCAGTAGGAGGTGAAGGAGAAACCAACTAAGCTTTTAACAAACCTAATGTCTGCAAGTAGGTTGGTCTGGTGGCTTTGAAGCTATAGGCACAAAGCAGTCTTCATCAACCCATCATGGACCTTCACCAAGTATGCCAAGTAACTAAAGTTGGGGTCAGGATGAAGACATGACAGTTATCCCCTTGAAGCCTTCTCCTCATGCAAGGCAGCAGCTACTGAAGGCTGGGCAGGGCAGGAGAGTGGAGAAGTCCCTCGGAGTCACTGGGTACCTAGGTCTGAATCCCATCATTGAGCCCTGTGATTATTTAAAAGATGAGGAGACCCTTCTCTCCCTGGCATTAGGAATGGTTAAGTTTGTGCCCTGTTTGATCTTTCAGGATAATGGCTCTTCAGATTACAACTACTTACATGCTCAGCCATAGTTACCTGACTGTGTGCTCTCTGCTGGAAAGGCTCTGCTCAGAGGCTGAAACAGACAGGTCTTAACAAATTTCCTGTGTACTCCAGCCCGAAAACCTTGTAATGTTTAATGTGACTCCTTTAGGAGAACTTCACCAAATATGTCTGCCTGTTGTTAGTACCTGAGTTAGCAGGGTACAATTTGAAGGAGAAACTTGCCATTTATAGGTTTAATTACTGAACTCTGAATAAGGAAGTAGGTAAAGAAAAGAAATACTTCTGTAAATTTGCCTGTCATGAAGGTGGTTTGCTAAAAGAAACCATAGGAGGAGATTTTTATGTTTATTTTAGTCTAAACTGGAAAAATGCAAAGTACTGTTTTCTGTGAAAAGTCTCTATGTGAATTTATTAAGGATTAGATCAAACTGTATGATGTGATTTGTATGATGTGTATGAATGGCTTTGGTAATGTATGTATAATTGTACAGATGGATTTCCTGTCTGTGATGTTAATGAAGCCATTGGTTGGGAGAGATTGGGATTCTGTAAACTGGGATGGGGATGTGTGGGAAACATTGATGAAGCTGGCAGCACTGAGCCCTTATATTCTGATGTCATTTTTGGCAGAGGGAGAGGTCTCCCCACCCCCAGTGTAGTTGGTCTCCTCACTTCCAGAAGAAGTGGCCTCCCCAACCATGGAGGAAATAATCTCTTTACCCCCAATACCAGGGCCTCTCTACCCACAGTGGTATTCCTCTCTGTCTCCGTCTGAGGGGGGTTAACCTAGCATTGTCTGAAAAAGCAGTAATGGCCTCCTCTGAGGCAAATGCTGTGGAAGGCCAGGCTGATTTTCTTCAACACCTACCACTCATCTTTTCCTGTAGGCCTATTAATAGACTTATGACCTAGCAGTCCCATAAAGGTGAATTACAAAGTATGGTTCACGAGGAGGTAATCCAAAACAACTACCTGAATTTTTTACTTTAATAAGCAGAAATCTAGGGATTAAGTATGGGACTGGATATGCAGGGTATGTGAATTAATGATAAAAGAAAGGTAAAGCTAAATTGAGCTAGGTTTATTAATATGGGCCTTCTAAGCAGAGATTCTGCGTTCAGTGTTGGAGCTTGGGAAGTTATAAAGGGCTTTAACAGGTTGGCTGAAACATGGACCAAACATTGATGTACTGTGAGTGAATTGAAAATACTAAGCCCTGGCTGGTGGCAGCTCAGTGGATAGGCATCAGCTTGTGAACCCAAAGGTTGTTGGTCCAATTCCTAGACAGGGCACATAACCAGGTTGTAAGCAAAGTCTCCAGCCAGGTTCGTAGCTGAAGACAGGTGAAAGGCAACCATACACTCATGTCTCTCTCCCTCTCTGCCTCTCTCCCTTCCCCTCTTTTTGGAAATAATAAATAAAATCTTTTTAAAAATTGCTTAACCTCTCTGTTTAATGTAGGAGAAGAGACACAAAGGCTTAAGGAGATTGGGATGTTAGAGTTGGGTTTGTCATTTGAGACCTACTCACCCATATTGAAAGGTCCAATACTTTGAGCAATAAATGTGAGTGGAGCCCCAGCATTCCGGAAGAGCTCTTTGATTGCCCTTCTCTGTAGGCCAGACCCAACTGGAAAACTTAAATGCAATGGCAGTAATTGCTTCCTGGGGTGGCAGGGGCCAAGTGGTGGAAGTCAGTGGCCAAAGGTTACCCAAATGGAACATCAGCAGCATCAAAGCAGCAATTAGAATAGTCTGACTCAGGCAAACCTATGGCATTGGTTTATTAATCATGGTGTTCCTAGAAGTGAAATAGAAAGTCTGCTGAATTCTTTGTGATCTTTATAAACATAAAAGTTCTACATCAAATGAACAGAAATCTAACTCAAGTAATAAAAACAGTCACAGCCCCTTAATAAATTCTCAGATTTGAGCAAATTTATGGGTTCAGAAGCCCTTGAATGCAAGGAAGTCTGGACCCTTTGATAAAGATCCAAGTACATTATTAAAATGTATTCTGTTAATCTCCCAACCTTCCCAAAGGAATCATCTATGGTATTTACCAGAGCAACTGCACATTGGTGAAAATAAAATAACCAGAAATTTTAGATACTGCTAGACCCTGACTCAGAACTGACACTGATTCCAGGAGACCCAAAGTGTCACTGTGGCCCTCTAATAAAGAGGAGGGCTTATGGAGGTCAAGTGATCAATGGAGTTTTAGTTCTAGTCTGTCTAGAGTGGGTCCAGTGGGTTCCCAGACCCCTTCTATGGTTATTTCCCCCGTTCTAAAATACATAATTGAAATAGACATACTTAGCAGCTGGTAGAATGTTCACATTGGTTTCCTGACCTGTGGAGAGAGGCCCATTATGGTAGGAAAAACCAAATGAAAGCCATTAAAACTGCCTTTGCCTAGGAAAAGAGCAAATCAAAAGCAATATTGCATCCTTGGAGGAAGTACAGAGATTAGTGCCACCATCAAACACTTGAAAGAAACAATTAAGGGCCTGAATAGGGGGGAAGAAAAAGTAGAGGAAGGATGAATTTGCACTCTGTTTCAGGTAAGACATCCATCTTCTTAAACTTTTGACTTAGATTGTAAATTGAGGTCTGATCTGCATCAGGCCAGTGATCCATCAAGCTCAGGGAAGGGTCTGCAGTATTCTGCCTATTTGGAGAGACTGTCCATGACCAAGAAACTTAACATTCAGATACTGTTTGTCAACTCTTGTGACTGTTTTTGCATTCATTCAAGTAATTACCTGGTGCCTACTATGTGCTGGACCCTCTCTAGGCCCTGGGGAGTCACCAGTGGAAAAGATCCAGGAGTTTCCTACTTCATGGACCTTATATATTACCTTGAGGAAGGCAAGCAAATCATTAGATAAATAATATATAAGATGGTGAAATACTGTGGAGAAAAATAAGACAGGAGGAGAGGATAGGGAGGTACAGAGGGAAGATTTAAAGAACTTATACGAACCAATAAGAAAAAGAAACATCAGAAATACAGAAAATACAGAAAACCAATATAGTGTCATAAATTGTAAACGCATTTCATAGGAAAAGATATCTGAGTGCTTAAAACATGTACAAAAATATAACACTAGTTATCAGGAAAATAAAAATCAAAACAATGAGACACCATTTCCTGAGATTCCATCAGAACAAATTATAATCCAAAAATACCATGTTTTGTCAAAACTGAAAAAACAGGAACTCTCATCCACTTTTAGTTAGAAGTGTAAAATTGGCTCAACCTCTTTGGAAAACTGCTTGGCATAATTTATTGATGTTGAATAGATGCATACTAAACAAATCCACTCATTGCACCAATTTCCATATCAGTCAGGATGAGCTAAATACTACTTTGGGTAACAAACCACAAAGATTTCTGCCTCACTCATAGTACACGGTCATTGTATGGTGGGTTGACTGGAGACCAAACCTTATGTGATTGTCATCTTTACTCAGAAATCCATGCTGATGAAGCAGCTGCCATGTGGAATACTTCCAGGGGAAAGAATATCACAGTGCTTCTCCAAGTTCCTGCCTACGAATTTCAGACATCACTTCAGCTTTCAGTTCATTAGTTCAGCATGGCCATAGTGAAGTGCAATCCAAACATAAGCCTTGATGGAAAACAAAAGCAGAATATAAGTAACCAGCCTTAATGACTCTTAGTTTACCCCTAGAAAAATCTCACACATGAATACTAGCATCTACACACAAGAATTCCAAGCAGTACTGTTTATAAAAGCACAAAATGTTCACAACTAGTAAAGTGGATAAACAAATTGTGTTGTACTCATATACAAAATACTAAACTGCAGTGAACAAAGTGAACTGCTGTGCACATTGTGGTTAAATCTCAAATGTTGAGTGGGGGAAGACATCATAAAAATAAACTGTTTCATTTATGTAAAGTGCAAAATCAGAAAAAATCAAATAACATATTGTGTTGGAATATGTTATATGGTAAAACTATGCAGAAAAATGAGGGAATGATGAACTAAAATACAAGATTTTGGTTACCTTGGGGCTGGCAGGGGAAGCTAGTAGAGAAAAGGGAAATCAAAGGGAAGCACACACATGGGCTTCAAAACAAATTATATTTTATTTTCTTAGGTTGGCTAATGGTACATAGGTATTTGACTTTATTTTAATTTTTGAATACAAGGTCCATCCCAAAAGTATCGAGCCAATGTCAATATAATTGAAACAGTTTGTGCAGCCAATAGTTTCTGGACAAGCTATGTGTATGTGTGTGTGTGCATGTATGTGTGTGCGTACATATATACATATGTGTATATATACATATATGTATATATGCATATATGTATATATACAATAGTGGGCAAAAGTTTATCATAATATGAATAAATAATACAATAATTAATAAATAATACAAGAATAAACTCTTGTATACTCACAACCTATAAACCTACTTTTGCCAACCCCTTGTGTTTGTGTGTGTGTGTGTGTGTGTGTGTGTGTTTGTATAAGAATGTTAACACGTGGTGAATATCATCTCAAAGGTATGTGGATTGTGCAACTGTTCTTTTTGATCTTTGGGACAATAAATTTAAATTATTGAGCATGTGCATACTTAATAAACAAATAAATGAATTGTACTGGCACATTCTCTTGGTAACAACTGGCAGACCAACCTGATCATATAGCAGCAACACTAGTCTTACCTTAAGGAGAAACACCTCTCAAGGATCCACAGCGTGCATCACAAACTAAATTGTTATATGCCAGACATGGAATAATAATGAAGATACATCAAATGGAATAACATTGGTTTTGGGGTTTTGTAAAAATCCTGCCTTAGCAGATAATAGACATAAAATTCTACTCTTGTCTGAGCTCCCTTCTGTTGTCTTCTTTGCTGCTTCCGTTCCCAGAATACTGCTACCCATTTGTCTCTACTACTTTTTTGTCACAAGCAGAACCATTGCTGATTTTCTTTCTCTCTAAGTCAGACTAAAAGCATCCTTTACCTCCTCTCTTTCCATAGTTATGTTTCAGACAGAGGCTCATAGCCCATGATGTACCAGACACCTTTCTCTTCTTTGTTCTAAAATTAAGGGTGGTTCTACACAGGGATTCTTATTAGTGATTCATGCATAAAGATGCAAAACAAGGTCAGAGGGGCGCCCCTAATAAATTTCCTTCTCAGATGTCCTTGGAAGCAAAAATCAAGAAAATTAAGAATTATTAGTGACTCTAAAGCTACCCAGGCTCATTCTTGTCTAGTCTAGGAGGTTTTAAAGAGTGGCAGAATATTCCACCTCCAAATACACTACTTTTGTATAAGGATTATTTTGAGATAAAGGCATCTGCAAAACAGCAGGCTCAAGAAGAGCACTCTGACCCTCCCTTTTCTTCCTGAAAGTAGGAGATAAAACTCTCTTATGAATATGCCCTCCTGTACCAGGAGGAAAGAACCATTGTCATCACCAGAGAGGGGAGTCAAGGCCAAGAGAATTCTGTACAAATAGATCTGGGTAAAATAATTCTTTTAAAAATTAATTTATGTTTTGTTAATGCAATTACAGTTGTCTCAATTTTCCCCCCTTTGGCCCACTCTACCCAGCCCCTCCCCTGCCACTTCTACACCATAGTCCATGTGCCTGGGTCCTTTGTATATGTCCTTTGACTAATCCCTTCACCTTCTTTCAAATAGTCCCCACCTCTCCCTTCCCCTCTTACACCTGTCAGACTGTTCCATATTTCTATGCCTCTGGTTCTGTTTTGCTGTTTAGTTTATGTTGTTCACTATGCTCCACTTATATGCCAGACATGGCACTTATAAGTGAGATCATATGCTTTTTGTCTCCCATCAACTGACCCATTTCACTTAGCATAATAGTTTCCAGCTCCATCCATGCTATCATAAAATAATAATTCCTTCTTTTTATAATCATTTACCATTATAAAATAATGTCCATTTTAGCCTAGATGCAATATCTATTCAGAACCCTATGTATATTAAATATCTGTTATTTTGACACTCAGCTTTTATTTGCCATTTTTCTATCAGTATAGTATGATTTCCTGACAGGGACCTCTTTTCCACCACTTGCTACACTAAGTAAAGAATTCAGCCTTAGCAAAGTTAGTCAAGTGTTTTTGTTGTTATTGTTGTTGTTGTTGTTTTTTAAATCCCCTTGGCAATAGTGGCCAGTTCAGGAATTGCCACATAATTTAGGTCAACCAGGTTCAAAAATGTTTATTTTAGGGATTTTGGTTTACACTGTATGGAAAATAATTCTTCCTTAGAGATTTTTAAATACAAAAGGCAAAAAGAATCAAGAGCCATTAGAAAACCAGACAATCTAGGCTAATTTTAATAATCAAAGTCTACGTAAGCTCAAAATACATACTTTAAAATGCTGGTTGAATAACCATCAGATGACTCAAATGCAGCATTTATTAAAATTGAGTATATGTAGTTCATGATCAAATGCTTCCACACAAGGAGATAATGCAAATATATTCATTACATCATTGCTTGTGGTAGCAAGAATTGGAGGCAATCTAAGTATCATTCATCATTATGGAAATGGATAAATAAAATATCAAGTGTGTGTACAATGCAATGTTATCTCTGAATAATCCATGAAAGAAATGTTAAATAAAAATAACTCCAAATAGGTATATGGTAGAACACCACTACATAAAAAATAGAAAAGCATATCTGTGGCAGCCATGAAGATGTGTCACTTAAGTCCCCCTTCAAGAAGGAAACTGCCATACAGTTGATGGAAGTATAATTAACTGAAAACCTCTGTCTGTTGGAGCTTTCAGAGTGCTCCTCAGCTTTCCAACCTAAGCCACATTCTTTTAGGGGAAGCCTTCAATAACTCAAAGTCTGAGCATGGTGGGCCAACAAGGGACACAACTATTTCTGCCTAATGGGGCTCCACGAGTGGGCTGTTTTTCCTGTGGAGCCCTCACTGGGATTGGCCAAGGGTTTTTAGGCTCTCCCCTTCTGAAGCCTGCTACTGTCTTCTTTTATTTCATGAGTGTCAGTGATAGAGAAAGATCCAAGATGAGCTTTATGAAAAGCCACAATGGGAGATCACAATGCAAGTCCTTGAGTTTCTGGAGTAAGGCCATGCCATCTGCAGCTGAGAGTTACAGGCCTTTTTGAAAAATAGCCCTTGACATGCAGCAGAGTCCTGATAAAGATGGAACACTTGACAGTGGGATATTAAGTGGCCCTGCATCTGGAACTGCACATCATGAGCTGGATTCTGTTGTAGTCGCTATGCTGTAAAAGTCAAGTGGGGTCCAGGAGTAATCTATGAGATGGAAAAGGTACATCAGAATCAAGCCCAAGTAAAACCAGATGAAAAGTTAGACCAGAAAGCTGTATTTCTCACCATTATTGCTCTAGATCCCTACCATAGTTCACATCTATGGCTATATACAAAGGGATCCTTTCATATAGCCAGGTAGAGAAAGAAGAAAAAGCCAAAATTGGGTTTATGGATGCATAGGCTCCCAATGTGGGGGCAAACCTAGACTGGAAAAGCAACTTTATTAGTCACACTCAAGTGTGGTCTTAAGTGATAGTGGTAAGGGAAAATATTACAAACTGGTATGACTTGGTTGGTACTGGTACATGGCTCATCCACTTTGTGCACAAAGAGAAGTGGCCCAAGGTAAGAATATAATGGGTTCATGGGCAGGAGTGAATGGATTGAATGGCTGATCAGGTGCTTTGAAGTATAAAGTCTGAAAAGTCAGACACACAAAGATCTGGGGTAGAGGTATGATAGGTCTAGGTAGAGGTTTCTGGAGAGGATGGGCATATGATAGTGAAGATCTTTGTGTTATTTGTAAACACACATCAGAAATCAGACAACATGGCAGAGGCACTAAACAACCAAGTAGAAGTAGAGAAAATTACTTGGCCAGCAAACTTGGGCAGCTTTGTTGTTGGTCATCTCAGAAGTGATACGATAGGCAGGAACATAAATAGAAGGACCACCATGGCAGAGGTGGAGGTCACGCAGGAGACTCCCATTTTCCAAGGTCAATCTAGCAATTGCTGCTTTGTCCTAACCTGCCTACAACACACAGCAAGCTGGAGTCCCTGAAATGGTGGTACTAAACCTCAAGGAGGACAATGGGCCACTTTTTGGCAAGTTGCATACCTCAGACCACTTCTAGCCTGTTTCTCCTCTTTTCTCTTGAGGATGTCAAATCTGCATCACATTCTGAAGTCTTTCTCTGTCCAGTTCTTTTTCTTCCCTCTTCTATCTCTCACAAGCATTACTCCCTGATAAAGTGTTAACTGTCTAATATCTATCTTAATATATGTTCCCTAGGTGACCCAACTAACAATATGTATTGCTCATAAATACATTTATATGTAAGTAATTTTTGAAACAAATAAATGCAATAGAATGAGTGTTTACAGGGAGGTAAGGGGAGTGTGCTAAATGGAGCCAAAATAAAAGGAAACAAAACAAATATAAAAAATAAAAAATGAGAAGCCATGATTGGATGGAGAATTGTGTGCTACAAATAGAAATATAACTGGTGTGTCAATCCAATGAAACATGTCTCAGGTCTGCAGGGGGTGAAACTAGCAATTCACATTTCTTACTTTTCTCCTGAGGACCAGAGATTTTTAGCTCGTCTTCTAGTTCTGAATGTACAGTGACAGATTCAGTCACAGGCTCACTCTAGGGCAGGCTTTTGTCAGGCAACCTCTCACTTTTCTCTGAAGGAAGAAAGAATGTTCTTAAGCCCAATTACCAGAACTCTCCCAAATGTTTTTCAGGATTCCTGAGTGTCATTTATATTCTGAAAGGCTTCCCACTTTTTGTTTCTAAAAAGAATGTTTAGCAGTCTTTTTTTTTTTAAAGGACTTTATTTATCTGTTTTTTAAAATAGTGGAAGGGAGAGGAAAGAGATGGAGGGAAACATCAGTGTGAGAGAGAAACATTGACTGGTTGCCTCTCACACACACTCCAAGTGGGGACCAAACCCCCAACCCAGGGGGTTGGTCAATCTGGTGACCCTTCACTTTGCAGGACACCCAAGCAAGTAAACCACACTAGTCAGAGCTGTTTAGCAGTCTTAAATGTGGGGTTAAGCTCAGGTGTTTTCCTTCTTACCTTTTTTTTTTTTTTTTTTTTTTAATACTCATTCCCAGCACCCAACTGCCTGCCACCTTACTCCCAGTCTCTACTCCAAACAGAGATTTCTCTTATTTTTCCTTCATAATTTTGGCTACTTCCATTTGTCCTAAGATCCCTGTTCTTCATTCTGGAGCAATCTCCCTCCTTTATCACCCACTTGATTGGCTTATCAAATTTCAAAATGCTAAAATTTCTTTAGGGATCTTCCACTGTGTCACTTTTAAATGACTGTTAAGGTCATTTCCCCTTCCCCCCCAAGTTGAGTACACTGTGACTTCAGGTTACAAGTTTCTCCATCTGTTCCTTCTTCCTCATCCCTGATATACTAAAGGGAAACCAATAACACTGAAAAAATTAAGATAATTATTCAAATTAACCTACATATCAAAGGCTTTTCTGAGCTGTTTTCTGCAGTTGACTTGTGTGATGCCTCTTAAGTGGCACATTGGAAGCTGGTGAATTTTATTCGAAGTTGTTCATTCTTATTTCCCAGGGTAGCTGTGGTTTCAAAGGCTATTGTTACTTTGTCTAAATTTTATGACAAGGACATTTCCCTTTTGATAGTTATGGTCTTTCTTAAATGCCTCTCTAGGAAGAAGCATCTCTAATAACTAGGAAAAGCAATCCCATTGAGAAAGGACCCCTACAAGGTATGGCTCAAAGTGAGACACTGGAGAGTCCTGTCTTCCAAAATGGCACCTGTAATATTTCTTAGGAACATGATGGTTCCCTTTTAAACTGAAAATGTTCCCTAGGTAGACACTCAGACAGCAGTTTATATACCTCCCTGTACTTGAAAATGCCCAAGGACCTTACTAGAAAGGACTATGCTCAGACATTATCATCAGAGATTTGCTTTGAACTGGTCTTGGTGAGGCCCAGGCATTATATGTTTTAAAGTCTCTCAAGTTATTCTAATGTGCAGACAAGTTGAGAACCAATGTGCTAACATCTTAACTTAAAAAAATTCTTTCCTCAAGAAATATTCATTGACAAAGGAAAAATGTAAATCAGGATAATATCTAATGATACTTTCCTCTGTAAGAGAAGTTTGCTAATAAGAGGAAAGGCACTAAAAGTTGAGTTGAAAAATGCTAAAAATGTATTTCTACCTCAAAATTTTACAAAGAGCCCTTGATTATTTCCCTACTCAATGACAGATGTGTCAGCTCAACATTAACAAGTTATAGCTATTCTGAAGGACTTGATATATTTTATGTTAATTGACACAAAGTATATGATTTATAATTGACTTTAGAATTTAAAAGAGCATAATGATTTATCTGGCTCTCAAAGTAGACACACGGTGGTGGTCTGCCCAGTTGTCCTTCCACTGTCGAAGTGCATTCCCCCACTCCATGTGATCCTGATGTCAAGCCAAGCAGCAATAGGGGGTGAGTGTGTAACTCAGACTGGTCCCTGGGTCAGGTTTGAGTAATTTTCCAACCTGAATTCTCAGAAATGATATTACTGGGTTCTGGGATATGCATATTGTTCATCCTTCAAAATGGGTATATTGATTTATACTTTTCACCTCATCAACACTTAATATCTCATTAAATTAAAAAAAATTCTTTCTCTAAATTTTAACTCTCCTTAGAAGTATTTACGTATAATTTTATGCCTTGAATTATTGAGATTAAGCATGTTTTCCATGTTTATTGGACATTTTTCTATATTCTTCTACGAAATATATATTACTATTTTTTTATTACTTAAATTGTGGATCAGAGTTCAAGTCTATTTATTTTATGGAGGACAATTTGAGTATGAATTCTTGCTTATATCATGGGGTAACAATTACTTCTATGTAAATTCCAATATACTACCTATACTATTAGATATTATATCAAGAACCTTCATCATAACACTAGTTATAATTGCAAAGAAAAAATACATAAATACACAAGGGATTGGTTAGATAATTATAATATTAATGATTTATTATATAATAATTATTATATGATAGGGCATAATAGTCACAATATATAAATATGTGATTAAAGGCCCTAGCTGGTGACACAGTAGATAAGGCACTGGCTGGCCTGTGAACCCAAAGGTTGCTGGTTCGATTCCCAGACAGGGCACATAACCAGGTCTCCAGCCAGGTCTCCAGCCAGGCCCATAGCTGGAGACAGGTGAAATGGAACCATACATTGAAAATAAATAAATGAAAACAAATGTAGAATATATATGTTTTCCTCTTTATAAAAGTAAATTATGTATGTTATGTCAAAATATGTATGTATGTCAAAAGCCTTGATGGAAAAACTTTTAAATATTTTATTTATTTTTAGAGAGAAAGGAAGGAAAGGAGAAAGTGAGGGAGAGAACTATCAATGTGTGGTTGCCTCTGGTGGCCTACAACCCAGACATACGCCATGACTGGGAATCAAACCAGCAACCCTTTGGTTCACAGGCCAATGCTCAATCCACTGAGCCACACCAGCCAGGACTGGGTGGAAATTTAAAAACATGCAACAGTAGTTATTCTCAAGGTAAGATCTCAGGTAATTTTTCTTCTTTTTTCAAACTGTATTTTCTACATTTTGTATAGAACAACATGTGTAATTTTGTAACATGACAATATAATAAAAATCATTTAAAATTATTGATCAACCGAAACTGTTGCTTCACCAAACAAAATCTGGCTATTTAAAATTTTCTCCTTAGTGTCTGTCATTTAAAATGTGATAATCATGCCTTTGTATTGCAATTTGCATTTTAAATTTGCCTAAAGTTTGCATCATTTGCATCATGATGCTATAATCTATCAACATGGTAATTACAATTAGTAGAAATTATATATGTTAAAAAAATGAACAGTATCAAGTTTTCCTGCAGCTGCTTCAATTATACCCTAAGAGAAATAAACAATAGTGGCCATAACCCTATCCATGAAGCTTTTGAAAACACATTATAGTCAATTAATATTATTGTTACAAACTATGTCAAAGGGCTATGAAACAACATATTAATTGTTGACAATAACAATTTCCTTAAGGTGTCTATTCCTACTGGGACATCCTTAACTATGCTCTAAAATAAGCTAATTTATAACCATGTTCTGAAAGAACTTTCCATTGGATATACTCTTAATAAATCTTTTACTATGACTGAGCCATAGTGTAGTCCAGGATTAACAAATAATGCCACCAATAGATTTATCTTGTTAACAGAAAACACTTTTCTTAAGTTATCAATGACTATTTTTACTCAGATAACAGATAATTCTGTTTCTTTCCTATGTGTTACTCTCCTTGGGAAAATTCTTATATAATATGCAGTTAACCCCATCCAAAATGTGGTGAACTGCTCTATGAATGCCATTATCAGAGATTTATTTATTGTTCTCTGAATTAAGTTCTAAGTCAATGCATGAAAAGCACTTAATATAGTTTCTGGCACATAGTATGTTCAAATTCATGAAATATGTTCATTTTTCTTAACAGAGGGAAATGGCAGGAAAAATATTTGACATGATACAGTTCTTTTTGTTATCTAGATCATGGTCATAAATTTTTCTAAACAGTGAAAATACAGGCACAATTGATATTCTCTTTGGATATATGATATTCAACAAGTGCCTCATATTTATCTCTTTGATTTTCCACCCATCACTTTGAAACAAATATTTGGCAGTCCTGTCTATATATAGCAGAAGGTAAACAATTTAGAAAGAAGTGTTCTGGTCTTAGTGTATATTTGAGACAGTACATATACCAGTGTTTTACATTTTGGAGGCTGGTTTAGTACCATCACCTCTAATAATTCTTCCCAGATTTTCTTTTTTCTTATTAGAAACATTTTATCATATATACAATATGTATTGGAAATCTGTGCCTGACTTGATTGTGAGTTGGAAAGCTGATGATTCCTAGGGGAAAAAAAAAAAAAGGCTAAATATTCCTGATGCTGAGGCCTTTAGACACCTCATTCTTAGAGTATGGAAACACTTATGTGCCTCCGAAGGTGCCATCAGATAAATACTGAGGGTGTTGATCACAGCTTCTTCTAGAGAACATGGGAATGGGCACTAGGAAATGTTCTAAGCACTTGCCTTCATCTTCCAAATGGAGAAGGAAAGATGGTTGACAGACATCAGATGACTCTTCTGATCAGCTCAAACCAGGGGAGGACAAGTTCCAGCCTCTCAACTTTGGGGGATAAATGCTATTCACAGATCAGTAAGATCTGGAAAATGTTGTGGAAAGCAGCTAAATGATTCTAGTGGTCCTGCCTGTTTTCCACACTGGTGCAATGGAAACTGAACAGGGGCCATGGGCTCCAATCCGAGTCCCCAGACTGGCCCTCCAACCTGGGTAGGGAGAGCCATTGAATTGTGCCTGGAGAGTCTTCAAAGGGTAAAGTTACCTGTGCACCTCTACCCAGAACCTCAAGACTGAAGGTCTTCAGATATCTTGCTACCTTATGGCAACAAGTTTTGTTTCCTTTTCTGTTCAGGTTTGTCCAAATGATCAAAGAAGAGTATTTAGGTGATTCCTCAGAGAGATAATGGCATCTATTCTTGTTTATTAATTTCTTATTCTTCTCCCCAAATATGGCTTACTCATCCTTCTAAGCTTTCAAGTCTCTTTCTAGAGCTCCTGGTAGTTGTTATATAATACATTTTTAAATCTGGGATGTGAAGCTAGAGACTCATGGCTCACTGATACACTATTATGAACTGGCATACACCTGTCTGTTCCTGCCTACCTGGCAGATTCCAGGACACAGAGGTAGATGATTCCAGTCCCTTAATCATTAGTGGTTTCCATCTCTACCTTTGGGCCTGGCATTCCTGGTTGTCTCTGAGTCATGCTCTAACCATTACTCAAAGTCCCTATTATTCCATTCTCAGCAGTATGCACCTAAGTGTGTCTCCAGTTTCTGGGAGAAAACAATCTGATAGTTGAATACAACCCTGAGCACTGACAGTTTTAATGTATTAGTCGATGCCAGGATCCGTACCCTGGCAGCAGAAAGATACACCATTGAATTGGTTCCTGTATCCATCACTAATTATCTAGCCCCATGTGGAAAAATTCCAAATTCATAAGCAAAGTTTTTGTTCAGATGAAAACTCCCAGGTAGCAACTTGGCAAGAACTTTTTTGTTTTGTAGATTTCCTCAATTTAGTGTCTTAAAACTTCTTTCTGCCCTAATTGGTGTCTAATTTTACTTCAAAACCCATGACTTTGATTTCCTTGATCTTGGTGTTACACCAGTATTACACTCACCACTTATGATCCAAGTTTTTTGACTCACTTGCAAACAATGTAAAGAGAAAAAGAGAGATTTTCCTCAAAAGTAAGTAGATGGGAAGCTTAAAAAGATGTGGGGCTTTATGTATCTTTGAAAGTGAAATTTAATAAATTAAGAATAGAAAAACAGAAGAAAATGGGAAGACCCAGCATGGATAGAATTGGTTGGAAAGGAAAGAAAATGGGTGGTGGAAAATAAGTTCCTTGGACAGCCTCACCAAGAGTGCTGTTGACTTGGTGAACAACTTTATTACTTAATAGAGCAAGTGGTGGTGATAGGAGATTGGCCCAGGAATAAGAAGGAAAGAGGTGAAAACACACAGTGTATTCATTGGATTGAGCATCAGTCCAGGGCTTGACTTGTGAAGTAATCACCCCCTTAAGCCTATCATACTTGGCTTGGATACTTCTAAGGGCCAAGAGTCACAATCTTCAGAGAAAGCTATTCTGTTACCAGATGGCTCTGTCAATAAAACATTCCTTGCCCTGAGCCAATGTCTCTCTCCCCATACATTTCCATTCATTTATTTCAAGTCTACTCCTTGGAACCATATGGATAATGCTTATTTCTTGCGCATAATCATATAGCACCATATTGAAGAAAACTTTCTTAAGTACAAGTTGGTTACTGTCAATTTGTTAACCCTCTCTATTCAGCACATCAATATGCTGTTGTCAGTGCTAAAGAAAGTTTAAAGCAAACAACTGAAATAATAATGCAATAACAATAACAGCAATTTGAATGGTTCCTGAAAGCTTAATCTGCATTTCAGGGAGATAACATTGTGTGATCCAAGACAGGCCATGTTTTCCAAATCATTTTGGTAATACAATTATGCTTTCAAATATGTTAAAATGTGGAATTTTTTCATATTATTGTTTTTAATGGTTTATCTTTTAGGATTAAAAATTTAAGGTGACTCATTCAAAACTGTCATTTTGGTATGATCTTGTTCAAATATGAAAAAAAAACATTTTTCTATAATTTTGCTGCCACTGTTGTTTTACATTATCCCAGCAAGAAATATACAAGCAATAAAAGATAGTCTCTATTGATATTCCTAGTGAGTTTAATTTTTTTAATAAAAGGTTCCTTAGTGATTTTATTTAATCAACAGGATAATTGAATTTGATTTTAATTTCTGAAATTGTGAAGTGTGTCACTCATGTTGAAGAGTATATTGTGATGTTTTTTTCATATGTCAATTTGGATTAATTACAACCCCAAGAACTCTGTTTCCATTCTCTTTCCAGTTAGGAAGGGGTGCAGGACGGCTTGATGACTGAAGGGAGGCACTGACCATTTTGTGCCATACACTCCCCTTCTCTCTGTTATTCAATTGAACACTAATCTAGGCTGTGCTGTGAAAGAATTCCAATAAATTCCACCTAGGCAGGTTTAGCTGTAGTTGCAATCTAACTGACATGGTTAGTGAGCCTGCTGGGAGCATTAGTTCATTGTCCGCTGGAGTCAGACAATTGGTGTCCTGTGGCAGCAGCAACCCAACCAACGAAGCTAGCTGGAGCCTCTGAAACTGAAACGTAAAACATGATTTTATGGGAATACTGAATACCATACTAATTTCTGCCTGTCAGATCTTCCATCCTTACCAGATCTCCTTGGAAACAACAATCTTGACAGTATTCTTAAATTTGATCCAATAATAAGGGTTATAAATGGCATTTTTTAAAAAGGGAAAATAATGACCCTTAGTATTAACAGATTGCCTTATACCAAATTGAAATTCAGCAAAAATATATTTTTGGCATATGTAGGAGTAATCATCTATTTTTTAATTTTTAATTTTATTTTTTAATATCTTGTTTCATTATACATTTTCTTTAAAACCACTTCAATTTTTGTGTGAAAAAGACAGGGAATATATTTATCAATCAATCTTCATGGAAGAGTATAATTAAACTACGCAAATACATGTAAATCTTTCTATTAGAGATATTCCATAGGTTATATTAAGCATAACAACCCTAATTGTTGAAAAATTATTTCTGACCTGTAATCTAAAATCAACTTGCTGTAACTTAACCATAACTCTCACTTGGCTTATCATAAATAGAGATGTTGAATAGCTGATCATATTTATGTCAAACTCTATGTAACTTATAAATTTTCCATTTTATGGATTATTAACTTCACTGAGTTCTTTTATAATAAATAGGATTTTCCAGTGCATTTTATTTACTTGTGAATCAATACCTATCCAAGTGTTATTATCAAAGATAAATTATTTTATATTATTTATTTTTTATTTTTATTTTATTTGATATATATATACATATATATATATTAAAATTTTATTGTTGTTGTATTATATCCATCCCCATTTTGCTCCCCTCTGTCCCCCTCCCCACCCACCCATTCCCACCAAAGTCAATCCCACCTGTTGTCCATGTCCATGGTTCCTTTATAGTAGGTTCTTGTCTAAATTGCTCTCCTTCCTTGCCTCTTCCTTCCCCCTCCCCCTAACCCCCTTTCCTGTGACCACTGAAGGCCTATTCACTGTATTCATATATTTGGTTCTGTTTTGCTTGTTGTTAGTTTTGTTCATTATTTTCCGGTAATGGGTGAGATCATATGGTATTTGTCCTTCACTGACTGGCGTATTTCACTAAGCATAATACTCTCCAGTTCCATCCATGTTGTTGCAAAGGGTACGAGTTCCTTCTTCCTTTCTGCTGTATAGTATTCCATTGTGTAAATGTACCAAAATTTTTTGATCCAATCATCCACTGATGAGCACTTAGGCTGTTTCCAGCACTTGGCTATTGTAAATAAGCACTGAGATATCTTATATTCTCACATGGAACAGTCTGCTTTCAGGTGCAGTTCAATGGAGTACTTACTTGGTGTTGAGAGGCTGCATAGCAAGGATAAATAAGACATAGCCTCCTTTCTCAAGTAGTTGACTCTCTGAGTTGAGCAAAATAGTGCAGAACTACCTTGTCTTCCAATTTTGCTGCTATAATAGATGTTAGTGGGATTTTTCTTAACCAAAATCTAAGATGGCACTCCCTTAATTCTGTAGTACTTGAACTTTCCTATAGCATTAATAATTTGCGAGTAATTTGGGGTTGTTGGTAGAGATGGTGCACCAAAATAACGTCTCAGTCTAGACTTTTTGCTACAGATGATATTGGGATGGCCAAAAAGTTTGTTTTTTCCATAAAAATAAAAAACAGCTTTTTCATTTTTATTTCCACTCCAGCTAGTTTAAACAGGAAGAAAATTTCTTAAAGGGTGTAGATAGCTTAAAGAATTTCCTTGAGAACCAGAAAAGTAATTTCATAGCCAAATGACCAATAAGGAGAATTGCTAAGAGAATCATTCAATCATGACACACTTCTGGTAGAAATGCCATTGCTATCCTGTCACACAGCTTGAGCCCAGGCATTAAAACCACCAATGTTGCGGCCTTAAAGAACCAAACTCCTTTGCAAAAACACTTGGAAGAAGACCCAAAAGCCATGTGTATAACCATTTCCTCACTTTTGCAACTTCCTCCTAAGTTTTGCAGAGTTGTATGTGCTTGGCAAAATCAAAGCCATACCCCAAACCCTACCTTGCAGAGAATCCTTTATCTTGTTCTTGTTCTCCTCTTCTTCCTTCTCCTTTTCCTCTTCTACCTCCTACTCCTCTTCCTTCTTTTTAAATTTCTATTATTTCAGTTTAGGAGAAAATCAGAAAGGGGTTAAAGCAAATGTTGAGAGAATTCACCGCATCTGCTGTCCACATCTTTTCCTATTCCACCTTCTCCTTCCCAAACTTGAGCTTCTAAACAGTTAAATAGCAACTACACTTGCTCCCCTTTAATATAATGTAACTATTTTTCTTATAAATGAAAATGCTCTTATTCTATCTTCAAAAGGGGAGATCTGAAGTCTTGATGTGTGATATTCCTTACTCCTCAGTCTGGTTAAAATTCTTTCTTGGTTTCTGTAACACATGGACTAAATAGTAAAGTTAATCACTTTATCAGATGGAAAGGAAAAGGAAGAAGAAAAACAATTAGTAAATAATATCAACATATGAACAATAAAGTATACAAAAGTAAACATAGTTAGCCACTACATTCCTCTCACCTACAGCTGGTCATATTTTACTTGATATTCATAGCCTTTTATCTGCACTCCACTCCATGCCCCCCTTGCCTTCATTGAACATCAAAGCTGGTTTGTTCTTTATCTGGTGGGGTGACTCAGGTGTGCATCTTGGTAGTTTATCTGATGGGGTTACTGTAGTTTCCATGAACTTTACCGCTGGGCACAGCAGCATGAGAAGGCAACTCAGTTGATGTCCTAAATTCATGTCCCTCCCTCACTGCTCAAGCAGGAAAATGATTCCCCTTTGGTAATCAAGATCTTCATCTCTAACCGGTTAACCTCCTGTGTTTGTGTTTATTTATTTATTGATTGATTGATTGATTGTTATTTTTCTGGTATTAAAAATCTTAAGGTGACTGTCACTCTCAACTTCCATTTCAATGTACCCCCTGATAGAAACATCTCTCCCTGAAAACTACAATATCTAATCAAGTAAAGGCCAAGGTTATAGGGAATTGAAGTGAACATTTTTGAGCAGGTCATTAGGCATAATGATGATGGATACTAATCCCACTTCTATTTCCTTGGTTTGTAGATGGCATACATTTTGTCTCTAGACAAACCAACACCTTAAATTGCTTACTGGCTTGAAGACTGCATTCTCTAGGAGAGTGCCAAGTTGTGTGCTGGTTTACATTTAAGAACTAGCCTAGGGAAGAAAAAGTCCCTGAATTGTAATATTTGCCAATTTGGGTGGGATAAATATTCCACCATGTCTGACATTATTGAACACAGAATTGGGAAGAAATGTTCAGTAACACAAAATTATATAGAATTTCCACCACAAAGATAAACATAGTCTCAAGAGTACGGTAATGGCAAAATTCAGTAAAAGAATTAGAAAGTGATGAATTTTGAATATTGATTATTTTTGTTTTTAATATCATTTATTTAAAGTTTATATAACTTAATTGCTAATAATGGTGGTGTTTAAAAACTGGCTTATAATATTTCTCAACACCTAAAATTGGCTCCTGCAAGCTGGCTTGCGGTGAGCTCTGGCACACCACTAAGTACATCTTACACTTGTGCAATCTAGATGCCTCACAGCTGTTGCCTGAGTTCTCAATAGTAAGTCTTCCATTTCTATAAAGCTAGCTGTTCCAGTGTATGACATGAGCATTAGGCTATTGCTTACTACTTTTGCTAAAAAGGGAGTTTCTTAATCTGAATCAATATTACATGAAATACTATAGGAGTTAAATGTATAAATAAAAATTGATGGTGTAGCTTTGGTGAGAGACCCACGGTGGAAAGAGGGAAGGCAAATTCATATCCAGAATAAGTATTCATTTTAATGGGCCAATCCTGACCCCTTCATGTTATACACAACTTCTCATAAGGACATAAAATTAGGTAAGGGAAATGTGGAAATGCAGTAAAAGTAAATGTACTGAGACTATGAGATACCTGCTTCTGCAATGTACTGAATTTTTGAGACTGCTCAAGACCCACTTTGTATATATTACTATTTTATGAGGGAGTGTGTTGAACATGTTCAACTTTATAGATGATGGATTAACATAGTTTGTGATAGGGCAATTCAGATTTAAGTCCATTTGCTATCTCAAATCAAGTGCTCAGCAGCAAGCCAGAGTCTGTCTATTCTTTGTCAAAGAGAGAATAGATACTTGCTGAAAAAGGCATGGGTTTACTCTACTGTTGCTTTAGTATGTTACGATTCTCTTCTTAGGGCTTTCTAGAGCAATGAAATCTGGCATAAATACTTGTCTTGGTCTATTTGAGCTGTAATAACAAAATACCATAGACTGGGTATTTCTTACAGTTCTAGAGGCTGGTAAGTCCAAATCATGGCACTAGCAGATCTGATGTCCGATAAGAGGCCACTTTCAGATTCATAGGTGGTCAACATAACCTCATGGCAGAAGGGATGAGGGATCTCTCAGGCCTCTTTTTATAAGAACACTAATTCCATTCATGAAGCCTCCACCCTTATTATCTAATCCCTCTAGAAAATCCACCTCCTAAGACCATTACCTCTAAATTTCAGCATATAAATTTTAGAGGGACACAAATATTTGGTCCATAGTATCGCCCTGGGTTTTTTGTTTATTTGTTTGTTTGTTTTTAAGATTTTATTCATTATTTCCAGAAAGAGAGGAAGGGAGAGGCAGAGAGGGAGAGAGACATCAGCGTATGGTTGCCTTTCACTTGCATCCAGATATGGACCTGGCTAGAGATCTGGCTTGCAACCTGGTTATGTGCCCTGGCTGGGGAATTAAACCAGCAACCTTTGGATTCACAGGCCAGTGCCTTATCCACTGTGTTACCAGCCAGGGCTGCGCTGTTTTTTTAAAGTGTCTAAAATCTTATAATCTTGTGGCCCTATGTAGATAATAAAAGATCTAGTTGATTCCGTTTCAAACAATTGATGCAAATGTAATTCACAAGAAATATATAGCTTGTCATGTCTGCATATGATAGAGGAGTCTTGTACAAATAAGTAACAAACAAATCCATTAAAATAATTACATAGATTAATTTCTAGATCAATGAACTGTTCTCACTAAACATGAATATAAATTTAACTGCACATTAATCATTTTTAAAGCTAATGATAGGAGGAATTAAAGCATAATTTAGATTTATATAATATACCAAAAGCGGGCTTCATCAGCTATAGTGATGAAATATGTGACAATTTTGTCACCACAGACACTTTTTGAATGTCAGCAGCAAGAACTTGAGCCTCACTCCTTAATCTAAAACCAAACAAACAAGCAAGCAAGACAAAATAAACTTCCCATGGCAAAGGATTGTTGTTCAGGTTCAAAATGTTATGTAGCAGTCACAGGAGCTGGGTCAAGTTTGGGTTACCAAGCTGAGATCATGCTCATGGTGTGAAGGCAGAAAAGTGGGATTGAGCACCAACTCCAAACAGAGGACAGATTATAGGTATAGAGAAGCAGAGGCAAGAAGAGTACTTACTTTTCCCTTAGCCTGAGGGAGCTCACAAATCAATCTCAGTTTATCCAGCAAGCTTGCAGGAGACCTAATAAAACTGCATGAGAAATAGAAACCAGTAGTTGAAGCACCACTTCCTTTTAAAAAGCATTTGATAGGACTACTCTGCCAAGTAGGCCTCTTCTTTCTTTGTACTTGAGCCATTTCGGTGATAGTAAGTCTGTCATTTCCCAGGGTAGCTGATTCTATATTATAACAACTCTGCCTCTTGGACCATATTTTCTTACCATGAGATACAGCATGCCTTCACTTGGTTCTACCCATTAGTCCTAACACTCGAGTTTCAAGGGTCAGTGTTACATTCTTCCTCTATGTGGTAGCTCTTTAAAAGCAGAGTATAGATAGCTATCATACCCATCTTCTAGTGATTTTTCTTCTCTAGGCTAAAAACAATCTTGTTTAAAAAAATTAAAGATATATTTTAATATGGCATGGCTTCAAACTGTGGTAGGATAATTAATATATTTGTAGCATCTGCTACTTTTTCCTTCTAAATTCTCTTATCTTCCCATAATCCCCCATCCCATATGATAGCCAGGACATTCAGTGCTCTTGCCTCAGATTAAAGATGTGACAACAGAAAAGCACAGGGAAAAAAAAAACAACAAAAACTCTTCTGAGTTTCAAAAAGCATAATCTCTGAGAAGAGCAAAAAAAAAAAAAAAAAAAAAATTCATGGCATAGTGAATAATGTGATAACTTCCTCACTCCCAACACCAAGGCTAGAAAGAATCCCCAGAGTTTGAGGGGAGAAGTAGTGAGGTGGCAGACAAGGGGAGACATGAGAGGGGAAAGCAATAGGGCTGAGACTGAGAAGGGATCTACCACAGTGACTCCATAAGTGCAGGCTAAGTCAGCATCCTCACACCTCCCAGCTAACTAGCTCCCTCCTTTAGTTTTGCCAGCAGCCCTGTGGAAAGGGAACCCAATTCTGCAGACTGTGCTTTCTCAAATGAGTGAGCCCTTGGAGGTCAGGAGAGCCCCACAGCGGGGCCATTATCCTCCTTGTCAATAGCTGGAGGACCTTCCTTGAACAGCAGAAAGCACTTTGTTTTACCTGAGAAACATCAGTGGCGCTCAGTGTCTGCCTGTCTTTTTCATGAACACTTTTTTGTAATGTCCTGGGCATATGCAAGGCCCAGGGAAGAAGAGCACAGAGACAGAAAGTCATGAACACGTAGAGAGGAAATAGTGGTAAATTGTAAGAAAAAGCCCTAGTGTGTACTTAACAAAACTCAAACAAACAGAAAAATACTCAGTTTTACAGTTGCCTTGGGCTAATACCCTGTTAAAAATATTACAAATTTATTCACAATCCTTTTCTCTTTTATCTCTTATTTTATTTTTTATTTAATCTTTTTTTATGGTTTGTCTATTACAGCTGTCCCAATTTTTCCCCTCCTTTGCCCTCCTCTAACTGTCCCAACCCCCACCCCCACAGTCAAGTTCCACACTGTTGTCCCTGACTGTAGGTCATTCATATATGTTCTTTGTCTAGTCCCTTTCCCTTCTTTCCACCATTGTCCCCCTTCCCCCTCCCCTTTGATCACTTTCAGTCTATTCCACATTTCCATACCTGTGCTTCTATTTTGTTCATTAGTTTCTGAATATCTTCCTGTTTACTACAATCCTTTTCCAGAGCAAGGACAATGCCACAGTTCCTGTCTATCCCCGAACATCCTCAATTGCAATATTTTAGAATAAAATTCATTATCAAATGGAGGCTTAATAATAATAACATGAGTACCTAATATCAGAATAGAATCAGATGAAAACTCAAGGGTCAGGGGACTTTCAAAATTGCTCTCTTCTTTAAATCTGGAATTATTTCCTCAAAGCAAAGATTTCATTACTGACATACTAGTCATTTATTTGTTTATTCTATTTAAATTTTTGTTGTGTTTTCTTCACAATTTGGTGGAATACTAATAATATTTTTTTAATTTTATTTTAATTTTTTTTTAGATTTTATTTCATCATTTCTAGAAAGAGGGGAAGGGAAAGAGGCAGAGAGGGAGAGAGACATCCATGTATGGCTGCTTTTCACCTGCCTCCAGCCACAGAGCTGACTGGAGACCTGGTTTGCAACCGTGTTATGTGCCCTGGCTGGGGAATCGAACCTGCAACCTTTGGGTTCGCAGGCCGGCGCCTTATCCACTGCACTACCAGCCAGGGTTAATTTTTTTTTTATTGTTGTTGTATTACATCCATCGCCTTTTTGCTTCCCTCCGTCCCCTTCCCCACCCACCCATCCCCCCCAAAAGTCAATCCCACCTGTTGTCCATGTCTATGGTTCCTTTATACTAGGTTCTTGTCTAAGCTGCTCCCCTTCTCTGCCTCTGCCTCCCCCCTCCCCCCAACCCCTTTCCCACTGACCACTGAAGGCCTATTCACTGTATTCATATATTTGGTTCTGTTTTGCTTGTTGTTAGTTTTGTTCATTA